>JBAJHX010000002.1:11152700-11166700 GCA_037176925.1 Amniataba percoides | reverse complement strand
TCCATTTCCTTGCAGCAGTCATGTGACTCAGCTGAGGCTCCTATATAACTGCCGCTGCCACCTTGCATCGGCCGCACGTACCTGATTTATGGATAAGATGCATGCAGTTATACACTCCCTCCGGGACTAAGCCTATTTGATTTTGTCAGGGGCAATTAAACAGTCCAAGACGGGGCTTGCAAACTGTAATATGATGAACTATGAGGAGACGGCGATGATGATTTTTATTTTTTTAAGCTTGGCGATTTTTGATTTGGCATCAAAACAGAAAGCTCCAGCTGGGAATTATGTTTTGTGGAGAACGTAAGTATTTCATTTATTCCTCATATTTGCATCAGCCTCAGTGAATAGCAAATATCAAACACTAAAGTTTTGTCTGACTCCTTCTCAATTCTTGAGTACATATTACATCGCGAAAAACTCTTTTTTTTTTGTTTTTCATCATAGCAGTGAGTGGTATTCTGTGCCAGCAAAAGGCGGTTTGATGGAGCAGTGGAAAAACAACTTTGAGCCAGGCAGACCTTGAGGTTGGCTGTATATCATTTTCCCCCCACAGTGCGAGTGCATCATTGTCTGGGCTGTAGCAGTCAGAAATGACAACAGAGGGTGACACTGAAAGGTCCCGGAGTTCAGCTGCCTGAAAATGTCACTGGGCTGGCTCTGACAGAATGCCACACAGGGAGAGGGGAGGGGATATGACAAAACAACAACCTTAAAGTGCCACAGATCTCTCTCAAACACACACATATATATATTCTCATGGAAATGTATGTATTCTCTTCCCCCTCCATCCATCACACAGACACACACACACACACAAACAGTCTGTCTTTTGGTCCCATCTCAACTAAAGCACATGGACAGGAGGGCTCTGTATTGTGCATTAATGTTTCATTGGATGAAAATGGACAAATATTTGAAGAACTGATTTCTAGTTTAAGTTCTTCATCTCGCTCAAAGCTTCTCAAATGTGACAATTTTCTGTTTTGCCTCAAAAATTCAACAAAAATCAACAATCATTTTCAAAAAGTCACCTTGTTATCTGGAAATTTTTTATTGTTTGTGGTCCCAATCCAACTGGATACAAGTGTTCACTGTTCACTTTTCTACTACCACGTGCTGCTGAAACATGGGGGACGGCTTTTATCGTGAAGCAGTAACAGGAAATCCAATTAATTCCTCACAAAGGTTTGGGCAGACTGAGACTGTTCATCAAAAATGCATCTACAAAACAAGGCAGCGGTCGTTCATTTTAGATTAGCTCGAAAAATCTCAGGGCAGCTGGTCCAGCAGTGTTTGCTCTCGGGGTAGAAACCTAACTTTCTGTTACTATGGTAACCACAAATGTCAACACATAAACCAGGATTGAGGTGGCAGGGCTGTTACTTTAATCCAGATGAGACAACAGTCACATATTCACGCATGAAAACTACTTTCCATACTGACAAAAACCTGGATGGCGAATATGTACCTACACACTGAGGATGAGATAATCCCTTTAATAAAGCACACAGCATGTTTCTTTAAGCATGCAGTGGTGTGTGTGTGTGTTGGAAGTATGCAAGTTGTGGATCCATATTTCAATCCTTTGATATGTGACTGAGGGGAGGAGAGGGTAAAGAAGAAACGTCTTTCCTCATTAGCCGTGACTCCCCCTCTCCTCCGCCGCTGACAGAGAGACTCATATCCTACCTCCACCAGTCGGCTCTCTCAGTATGGCATCGGTCCATCCGCATGAGTAACTGTAGCTCTTCCCTCAAGTCAAAATCAGTGCATCCGCTTGATCCGGTTGGCCACGCACGTCAGCATCACCTTGTGTGAACAGAGAAGATAAAGGAAAAGGGGCTCGTCGTCTGAAGTCTGGCCAAGTGCTGCAGCAAATTCATGTAAAGTACATTTCCCCTGGGTGTCAACTTATTGTTTCAGCTCCTAATCTTCCCATGCTGTCAACCTTGTTTGTCTCGTCCTTGTAGAACCTCTGAATTTGCCGTACCGAGAGGTGTAGAAAGGCACAGGGGAAGATATACCTGTTGAAAACATCGGATTATGGAAGTCCACACAAAATCTGACTATGAGGTATTAAATATTTACAAGAATACAAGAATGACTGATTACAAATTACTGGCACTTTATACCTAAATTAAAATCTCAGTGATTAACTTTGTGAGTACGTCGTTATCCTAACTGATAGAAATGGTGGCCAGAACTATTCAAAGAAAACCCATGTTGTAAAACAGGTGGAATTATCTTTTAATATCTTTGATCAGACACCAATACAGTGGAAATATCATATTCCAGCAATATCATCACATATCTTTACATAATTGAATGCAATAAATTGTTGGGATATTTTTTTCATTTTTTGTCTGCTATTTCTGTTTTCTTTCTGTTTTTTTCATGTCTAATTTCTGCTGGTGGAGAGACGGGAAGCAGTAGTGTGTTTTTCTCATTTTCAAAAACTTCATTTAAGGGTTTGAATGTGAAAAGATAAATCCTTGCCTCTTGCGCTGATGAGCTTTTTACTATAGCAGTCATTTTGATTTGTCAAGTGTTTCCTGAAACATTAACGACAGCCCTGTTGCACTGACAGTTGACACAATACCAAGATCTTGAAACCACGGCAACTAAATCGAATGCTGCTGTAATTCATGTTAGTATTTACACACATGCTTTTGCATTCATACTTTTTTTTTTTTACATTTTTGGCCGTGTCAATACGAAGCATCTTTTTCTATTAGTAACAAGAAGGTTAATGATCATCTCAGGGAGGCTTTATATTTTTCAGCTAGTACACTCCCTTTCCAATCATACTTTAAAAACTGGGCAGCAGGTGCATGAATATATCACAGTTATATATACATACAGCTAAGGTTGCATTGAAAAAAAAAACCAGATGGTGACAACCGCATGAGTATAATGATAAGTGCTCATAGACAAACGCATTCAAACACACACACACACACACAGCTGAGAGGTTTCCCTGGTAACCAAGGGCCAGGAAAGGGCTTGTATTGAGCGACAGTGTTTTAGTGCACAGGACCATTTGACCACATATCGAATCGGCCTGCTCTCGGCAGAATTGATCCTTTCGTCCAAAACACTGTCGTCTAATTGAAAACGCAAAATGGCTATTATGAACGAGATGAAAACTATTTTAAAAAGTAGACAAAAAAACTCTCTCAAACACACTCAGTTCTCTCCTAACAGCTTGGGTAGTTTCTTTTATGGATTACTGAGTCCATCATCGGAGCGCTTCCACAGATGTTCTCCTCGCGCTGCGCCGCCATGCAGATGACTTTTACAGCATGTGCAGAGCTTCCCCAAATCCATTTTCATAAAGGCACATTATGCCGAAGTGATGAACAATCATTTGCACCAAAAAAGCGCGGCGGCGTTAATTGGAGGAGCCGCCGTTATCCTCCAGTCATCACTCCGCAGTAAGTACGAAAATGTGTCAATACCATTACATTTCAGGAAACTGTATACCATTACATGATAGCTGCTAAATTATTAGCTATACGAGGGGTGTCAATGTATGTGTGTGATTGCGACGGAGGTTACAGGGAAAGGAAATAAGCATGGCTCGAATTTAGTGCAGGTTAATTCAAGACTATCAAGTCAGCTAATTGGTTTCAAATGAGGCCCTCTCTCTCATGCATGCACGTCCTATTAGTGGGGCGCCGACTTCAGCACTGAATCACTTCCTCTCTCTGTTTGCCAATGGCGGCAGCCGAGCGCTAGTCATGAGCTGTCAATTCAATCAGAAACTCCCCGTCAGTCTGTCTCACTCTCGCATTGAGCCCGCAGAAATGGCCTCCCGGGGGAATCTCATACCTGGTGGTGGTTTTAGAGCGCTGAGGAAGAAGTGACGGCGTGTATGTGTGTGTGTGTGTATATAAGTTATAAGTTCGGATCCAGACAGTATGAAGATGTACAGACAGTTTCACCCCAGAGGGATGCATCCTTTTAAAAAAAATAAATACGCGAGCAAGACACAACCACATGAATTAAAATCAGAAGATGTTACAAGAGCATCAGACGTTCAGATTTAACATGCTTTCATCAAAGGGCAGAGATAAACAATGAGAAAAAGGAAAGTTTTTCTTCTCGTGCTATGAAAATGTAATTGCATCATCTCTTTTTGATGTGTGTTTTTTTTATGTGTATGACAGTAAAATAAGGGGGGGAAAAAAAGAGGGAAAATTATGGCCAGATTATTTTTTCATAACCTCGGGACTGGTGAGCAGAGAAATCAAAGCCTGATAAAGCTTATCACGCCTGTAGACATGAGGCGCGCTCCGAGGTTGGACTGATAGTGTCATCATACGAGGATGTTTGGAAGGCACGTTCACATGGAGCACTGTATCTGAAGATTAGAGCCCCATATGAGGGCGGGAAAATAAACATTTTCATCGGGGGGGAAAAAAAACCCACTACGAGGGGCTTTTGAAGGTGCACAAGTGTAACGCTGGGAGTTGCAGTCGCTCCAATAAGTGCGCCTCTCTTTGGGATGAATGTCTTGATCAGTGAGAGGGGAGGAACAGGAGGCTGGGAAAACAGCTTGTACAGCCGGTATAATCAGCCCCAGCTTTGGCAGAGAGTGGCAGCGCTTTATTACTTGTCTAAGTAAATGTATAATTGAGCGAGTCACTTCATCCACTGGTGCGCTAGACTGTACTGTGCCGTGAACGCTGGCAAGACACAGATGAATTTATTTGAACTGATATCTCACAAAAAAAAAGAAAGAAAGAAAAAGAAAACTGCCAGGGAACTGACTGACGTGCATCAGGAAGACTCATGAGAGCCAGGATTATTTAAGACGTGCAGGGATTTTTTTTTTTCTTTTTGAGCAAAGCAGTTCCTGTCAGATTTAAACTATATTTCCAAAAACCCTGGAAGTTGTGGAGAATATTATGCCCGGCCTCCCCGAGGATGGTATTAAATGAAAACACTGAGATCAAACATAGCCTGCACTTTCAATTAGATGCCATTCCACTTGAGCCCACTTGATCTCTTATGTAAAAAGCCATGCGTTGCAATTAGATCTGATTTAGTTTGTTTTATTAAAACATAGCCTGCAGGCTGTGAGGAAAGTCAACATGCTGATGTTCATCCTGGAACTCTATCTGGAAGTCAAATGTCAAAATTGATCAGTTTGAGGTACCTCCAGCTCAGTATTACTCAATAGTGTGATTGTAGCGGCTAAGCTGTGGCTAATACTTACAAAACTGACATCAGCGCGCAGTTTCATGACGATAAATGAAGAAAAAGAAGCAGTACAATGAGATATCTCATCATACCGGCTCCAACACAGAGCACCTCAACATTATGGAAAGGGAACAGAAGGGGTTTAATTTCCACAGTGCTTTCTGCATCATTAACGATGGCTTTGATTAATGGTTTACATCCACCCAAAGCCCCACCTGTGAGAATCGCAATAAAGATGATCATTTGTCGGGCCGCGGCCGCCCCCGATTCCCATGCGTACGCACAGAGAGAGAAAAAAACACAGGAAAATAAAAAGGCATGCGGGGTTAATTTCCACTCGCACCTGTACTAAAGTATTCACTCTTGTAAATATTGTGACTTTCTAATCAGCAATTTTGGTGCCAGTGCAGAAGGTGCACTGTGGGCGTGTTCGATAGGCAAAATAGCCTTGCATCAGTTCTCCCGTTTTCTGCCGACCTCTTTGCCGTTTGCAACCCACCCGTGTAATCCATCATGGAGACATTAATTATGTACTAGGCTCTTCCAGGACAAAGACTCTAATGAAGGGCCTGTCAACACAGGCCTTTCCCGAAAACAGTGCAGTCACAGAGGTGGGAGGGATGCTTGGATGGGATTTTGAAGAGGAAAGCGAAAACAGTTCAACTGCGCTTTCAGCACCTGCTGTGTGACGATGCTTGCTCAGTGCACACCTGGAAATGCAAACGCTAAGGAATGCACAGGGGCCACTGGTGGTACAGCTAACTTACTAGCAACACTAGCTTGGCTGTCACTGAAGGGGATTTTCTATTTTTGTCACATTTTGTCACAACATTTGTCACAAGTTGTGACAATCAGTAATAGTTCTTTTCAACACAAAATACTTTCTTCATCATCATGTTCAGTTGACACAGTTGTGATTGCTTGGAGTACTTACACTTTTTCACACTGAGAAAGAAAAGAAAATGAATTTAAGAGTTGTCATTTCTTTAAATTGAAAGGTAAAATTACCATAAACTATTCCACATTGTATGCACAGTAATTATGAGCTAGCAGGCTGCTGAAGAAGACTTCTCCATTCGTAACAGACTAATACAAAGACTATATGTTCCCATTTTCAAACCGCAGTCAGACTCAAAATTAGAAAAGTTATAAAGGATCATAATTATTCTTTTCCTGCAGAAACTCTGGAACAATTTCACAACATCTAAATTTGATGAAGCAAAGCACCAGTTTAAACTCAACTTAAATAACTTTTTTCAAGTGCAGCACGTCAAGAGAAGACGGTTTGTTTAGCGTAATAATCCTCCTTTTAGTCTTACTATAACCCAGCATTTTGCTGTCTGCTGCCTTCAGGCAAGGAATGAAAATCCCAAAAGTGTGAATGGACTTCAACTTCAAACATTTTCAAAAATGAAACAAAAACAAGTTATTCACCTCGGTAATTAACTCTCCATATCTTAGCATGCAAATGTTATGCAAAGGATGTTAATAACAAGCACTAAAATGTGTTTGTTTAGTCGCTCCTCCAAAAACGCTGTGTTACCCCCAAATACTGCACAAAGCACTGACAAATGTATTACAATAGACACATAGACAAGGAAGAAGGAACCACACTAAATAATTTCCTTCAAAAGAATTAAATAAAAAAGGCTCTCCTTTTATATGTGCAGTCTGTGCAGCAGACATTTAGCTTTGCTTAATAGAAGTGAGGTGGTATCTAGCGGAGTTCGCAGCTTTAGTTAAGTTGTTTCACCAGCGAAGTCGCCTCTGCCCGGGACTCCGGCGAGATCCATAATCATGTGCCCCAGACAGACATGACAAGTCAGCCAGATGAAACACCTCCCTGCCAGCCGGGCCAGGATGAGACAGAAGTGTGGAGGTGGCGTGATGGATCGGAGACGGAGCCAGGACGGGGGCTGCTAGCGGGTCTATCTGTGTTTCGGCTGGACGCCTCGCAGCAGCCGCGGCCCTTTGCTGAGCTCTGTGCCTCGGCGGCGCGGAGAGATGGCTCAAGGTGTGAAACTCGAGCCATCGCTGAGCCGAGTGGGCTTTTGTTTCATGGCTAATTACCGCTGACTCCTGCCCCCCCTCCTCTCTTGCTTTCTCTTCTTTCCATCACCCCTCTGCCTGCTCCGTCTTGCTGCTCACCAGTGGAAAAAGGTATTACTAATGACAGAAGAAGGTTACCCAATTTATCTTCGGGCAAAACCTTTCAGAGCAAGCTCTTGTCGCGTCCCTGCAGAGAGCAGATTGCCTGTGAAAAACACACACACACGCACACACACACAAATAGCACCGGCTATAAGTGGAGACTTTGCTGATCCCAATCTGACTCTGATTTAAATGAGCAAAATCATTTTTCTCTTTCATCCACTTTATTTCTTTCATTTTATTTTTTGGTTGTTCTTTCTGCACGCACCCGCAAGACCACCGGCTGCTGTCTGAAACTTATTTTTTATCTCTATGGTGGTACTTTAGGTGCTGGAAAACCTTAAAGGAATCGTCTTTGAGGCGGCGCCCACATCCAGGTGGTGTGCTTTCGATGCAGATGGTGTGATTTACCACAGAGGATGAGACGACTGAAGAGCGGGAGCTTTGGTGGTTTTGACCCTCCGATGTGGTTGGATTTGAGAAAGTCCTTTTGGCAGAGTGAGTGCTCAGCAGTTGGATGAATAAAAAAAAAAAAAAAATCAGGGCAGCTTGAGATGACATCTGACTGTTGGAGCTGAACATGGAAGCAGCCAAAGTGAAAACTATAAAAGTGTCTCTCCCGCTTTCTCAGGAGGTGCCGTCAAAGGACCCTCGAGCTTGCTGCTTAACCCCACCTAAGCTGTTAAATGGCCATTAGTAAAAAAGCTGGCTGTAAAGTCACAGATGTGACCGTATATAAGCCAAATGTTTCACAGATTAAGTCCTGTGTTTACACGCTTCTAATGAGGTAAAAGCCATTATTCCTTATTGTTCTGTCTGCCAGTCTCAAACAAGATGTGGATAAAACAGCAGCAAATCAGCTGCAGGGGGAGTTTTACACATTTTGCAGTCGAGGTCAAGATTCAATAAATGATAGTTGCTGCAACTCATCTTTAGGAAGCTGTCCCTCATATTTTTGCACAGTGTGGCATGGAAGCAGCACATTTTGTTAAAAGGAAAAGAACTTGGAAAAAAAAATGCTTGAAAAGATTGACACTCTGGATTATCTTAGAAGGGAACAGCTAGCTATGGTCTTTCCAAAGTTTACAGTGGCAAGTAACAGATAGAAAATAATACAATATGTTAAATAATGAGCTGCAGAAGAGATGGCCGTGCTGGCCTGTTGTGCTTTTTTGCGCTTTACCTACAGCTTCAGTCTTTCTGCAAAGCTAAGCTAAACTACCCCTGGTTCTACCTTGATGTTTAATGCACAGACGTGAGAGCGGTGTCAACCAAAACACACTGTACTTTGCACATACATGTCTACAAGGTTTGAAAAGAGCTCTTACATTCAGATTATTATGGTAAAAAACAAGGAATAAGAGACAGAGAAGGCAAAAGAGAGGGAGGGGCCATAAGAAGAAGGGGAAATGGAAGGATAAAGTGAGTGACGTGTCTTTGCTGAATAAATGAAGGGTGTCCACAGCTGTTACCAGCTAAACCCTGATTAAACAGTTATTAATCAGCCGAGGCCGAAGGAGCCACTCCAACATTCATCAGGTTTTATCTGCTCGGCGAAGGCCAAAGATGTACAACCACTAACAAAGCCGGATTAGTGGGGGCGGAACAATAGGTGCCGGGTGTTAGAGATTACTTTAACATGAGCGTCGAAGGTGTGGAGGGCGAACGCGATCGAGCCCGGGATCTTCGTTTTCAACCATTTACTAGAAGGAACATGAGGGTGCAATGAAAACAAAGGGGTATCGGCGGTGTCAGCCGAGGGAGATTTTCGAAGCTGATGTCTTGCGCCGAACGTCTGCCGCCGTCGCCTCACTCCATCATCCCCGGGGCGTCCCGCCGCCGTCCTGCCAGAAATGCCAAACTGTTCAGTAACGCAATTTATCATGACACCCTCCACGTTCTCTGTGGCGTCTGCGCCTCCTCCGTCAATGCGGCGGGGCAAACTGTCACTTTGAAACCCACCTCCTGTTTTGACCTTTGTGATATTCGTCTTATTAATTTTCCCACCCATTCCTTTGGAAAATACACAAGAAGCTGCCAATTACCTCGGGCGGAGTGCACAGAGACATAAAAGAAATACGGCGGAGGATTTATGGCGATTTTAGTGACAACAAGAACAACAACAAAAAACGCTGACTGAAGGATACAGGAAATGACAAAGTCTGCACACTGTGTGGTTTGTAGTTATGTCACTGTAGGAAGCATGAAAAAGTATGATGTGTGGGAATAAACATCCACCGCTCAGTGTTGGTGGTTTTACAAGAGTTTCAGTCTAGTGTGAAAGATCTATGAAATGCGCCTGGGCCAATATGGATCTGTCCATAAAAACTATACTGAGAGAGATTAATTTATGCAAACGATAGATGAAAGGAAGGTTTAGGGTATCTCGAGACATGGCATTTCATTCATTCTTTTTTTTTTTTTTTTCTTCTCGGCAATTTGACATAATTGCAGGCTCTAAATCTGTGATCGGCTCGTGCGAGACCAAAACCCACAGCGGCGCTTGACATTTATGGGAGTCCACACTCGTGTTGTGCGGTAGGGAAGCGTGGGCATGGAGGGGGGGGTAAAAATGAAATCTAATTTTGACCTGAAGAAAGCAGGCTAAGATTAGCAAGAGCACACGAAATGGACAGAAAATTACAGGTTGAAGTGTATGAACGTATGAAACTGAAGGCGCGTTTAATTAGAGGCTTTGCTATTGATTAAGCTGGGCAGAGGTGGGGTTTTTCATGAGCTGCTTGGGCTTCTGCGGACCAATTTATTTTCCAGCCGGCAGCAGGCAGAGAGGATCTATCCTGCAGAGAGATGAAGCTGTTGGATGAAGGAATTTAAGATAAGAGAAGGGACTGTGAGGAAGAGGAGGAGAGCGATATGGAGCGGAGAGAGACAGATATAGATCGATTCTTTTAAAAATGTACTTGATTTAACACAACTCTAGCTGGAGCCAGGGAGGAGGGGTGGGGGGGGTTAATTCTAATATTATTCTAATTTAAATCGACGGCCTGGAAAAGGGTTAAAGACGTTGCAGTGAGACGCAGGAGACTCAACGGTATACAAGAGCTCAACATAAACAGCATGAGGCTGAGGGAACAAAGAGCCCAAACAACAGGCTGAAAACAATGGATGTGAGATCAACATAGCACACTATAAGAGTGTGTGTGTGTGTGTGTGTGTGTGTGTGTGTGTGGTGAGTGGGGGGTATGATCGTCTTGGCAGAGCAGTCTCCACAGCTGCAGTCTGTGAGCAGAAGCGGCAGCATCAGCAGCGGCGGCCTCATCGTCTGCCTCCGCCGCTGTTGCCCTTTAGTCCGCCGCGGATCTGCTAAGCCTCCACCACAAGTGTCCCCCACGATAAGATCAAATCTGAGCTGTACTCATAGCACAAACGCTGCGATTTAAATGGGAGTGGTGTTGGCGTGCCGGCCGGATGCTGCTGATGCTGTTTACATCTTGAAATGTGCTTTACATTAAGGTGGATTTACTCACTCTCTGGATTCTTTTGGTTTTTTTCCCATTGAGTTTGCCATTTGTGAACGAGGTAGGTTTTGAATGCCACCTGCGAGCTGCGGTGGATTAAGACACTAAATGGACAATAATCCAGAAGGCGCAGAGTAATCAGGGTGCTTTTGTGTGTTTAAAACCAGAGCACAGCATGTAGCAGTAGCTTGCGTTTTGTCACCAATGTGCTGTCAGTAGTCTGCTCAAAAACAGTAGAAAATGTTGATATGAGTGGAAAATAACAGGTGACGCAACATGACCGATATATAACATTACTGTCACATTATGAATGCAGTTCTCAATTAATGTCATTGGTGCTTATAAGTCTCCTAAACTATCAATAAAAACATAATGTTCCTCTTAATAGAAAAATATCTGAGACTTAGTTAGGTCATGAAAGCTATTCTAGCTAAAACAATATATCTAGATCCAGTCTTTCTGTTGGATGCTTGTTCACTTGCACTACTCGGCCTTGGCCCTTGCCTGCTTGCTCAATTTGCATAAATATGAGGAGTTTAAAATGGCCGTGTGAAATGAAGCCACCTGATGAACTCATCTCGGGTTAGCTACGAGTCCATTAAGTTTATTAGGCTGGCAGCGAGAGCAGGCCACCACTCGGGGGGGTTAGGCATGTGAGACATCTCGCATCTGGCAGATAGCTGAAGACACAGGATTCAGGCAGATATTTGGATATGCATGTGCAGCGGGCGCACTCGGGGCTTGTGCATACATACAAACGTGCTTGTTTGCAGACACAAATAGACCTCATGATGGTGTAAATACACGGATTTTATAAGATTAGTAAATAGAAGTGGCTTTTCTTTGAATACCCTCACTGCGTCATGTTAAACCTGGATATATTCATAATTAGCACATACATGGCAAAATGGTTAATCTGTGCATTCATGAATGTTCACTGCTAAAAGCCGTGTTTCCTAGAGAGGAAGAATATAGTATGTCCCGATAGACTGAAATGATTTAATATCTGAAGCATGTGGGATTTCAAAGCATCATTAAACTGCTTAACGTCCCCTGATTTTCATATGGTTCTGTCATTTGAACCAGCATATGTGTTAATTCCGGTTTAAGAAAAGGGTGTGCCAGCATAAGTCACCAACTGGCCACATATTATATTTAGCTTCTTCCTCCTGCCATTTTCTGCTTTCTGTGCTTTCATTTTTTTCCAAGTCCTTGTCTCTATTGTCTCCATGAGCAGGGGTGGAAATGGGTCGGGACTCACCCCAAAGGACTTCTGGCGGTAAAAATTTGAGCAGGAACAGAGCCCTGTTAAGGGACTAGCTCAGTAAAGGGATTTGAGTCTCTCAGGCAGCGCTTACTCACAGGTTAGGATTACGGCCATTGTTGGGGCTTTTGGGTCTGCCAATCTTGGTGGGAGGCTGGGATGAAGTGCTGCCTGCGACTTTTATGTCAGCAAGTCTCTTTTTATGGAGTCTAACCTTCCATAAGTTTAATACAATGGGTAGCAGAGCTGCGATAACCTGCACCATTTAGCAAAAACGTCCTGTGGTGAATTCTTTGTTACCATTAAAAGCTGACTTTACAGCTAACTAATGATAATTAAAAATGTATAAGTTGCATTTTTATGTAGCCACTATGTAACCTAAGACATTTTATTCATTTGCTATTTTATGCTTTCTTCAACTTCTTTTTGGAAAAAGAATAATTTAACTAGCACATTTTCTACAATTCTGCCACATTGGCAGAAACATCTGTGGCAAAAACATCAGTGAGTGAATATGCAGCTTTAAATTTCTCGATCTTTGTATGTCACTACTAGAAGAGTCCCAATACACCAACACGAACATACTATGTAGTACATACTCAGTCTCTATGCACTGCATACTAAATAAATGATTAAGTCTACATTGAACGTTCACACTCCAGCAATATGTCTTCATATGAAGGTATAAATCATGACATTACTGCTCCATACGACTGTTGAATCAAATAGGATTTTATCCCCATTACCTCAACCACTCAATGTAATGTCATTTACATTACATTGTTTTATTGGTTTAGGGTTAGGATATCTTGAAATCTGGAATGCACTACATACTCAGTTTCACATCATTTGTATGAATACAACGTTAGCATGCAATGTCAAACAACCAACGACTGATGGGTTTCAGAAGGTCTATTGTTTACCATCTAAGTTTATTTAGCATGCTAATAATTACTAAATAGCACTAAACCCAAAGTAATGATGATGCAATGAATTTTGTAATAAGTATTTAGTAATACGTTTGTCAAGTATTGGACAAATCAAAACTTCGATAACCATCCCCGAACCAGAAATCCACTGCTTCAATAAAACTGATCCAAGGACATAATAACCAAAACCACATGCTTTCATGGTAATATAAGAAGATTCATTCTGACTAATCTATAGAGTCACTGCCTGTAATGCCTGTAATGTTTAATGCAGTGAAGATGAGTGATAATGGTTAAGCTGGTTGATTCATTCTGTAGATTGGTTAAATATATACCCATCTGAAAAAACAGATTTTATTGCATTACATTGACTTAACGCAGTAAAATATCTTACTCCAGGCAGTAGTTTCCAAGCACACGGGTAAGCTGAGCAGAGTTTTGCCCCCATCTTTGATAACTCTGATTGGATTAAGGAATGCATACACCCATGGCATAATTGCTCTTATAACTGTGTGGCTCCAGCTAGACTTCCCTCCTGTGCTGGCACAGTGTGCAGACCAGGCTCTGCCAAAACATCCCGTTTCATCTCCAAATATGTCCAATTATAGAAGTAAGACAGCTTCAAACTGTCTTTTCTTTGCTGCTTCAACCGACTCCAAAAAAACATCGTCTCAGTGACCCCAGCTGGAGCCGGGTCCACCACGTGATCTGGATCACAGCACGAGCGTTACAGGTGTCGTACAGACAGACTATCAGCCGCGATAGCTTCCTCTCTGGAGTCCTGTTGTTTTTTTTTTTTTCCTGAGCTCACTACCCTGACAGACAGCTGTGTTGCAGACAGAATCAAATCGAAAGTGCGGCGTTGACATGGATGAAGGGGAGTAGTCAGTCAAGAGTGAGTGTAACATTTTTCAGAAGTTGCTCTATGGTTTCACACAGACTTCCAACCACCCACTGAACCACAGCCAC
>JBAJHX010000002.1:11132810-11144518 GCA_037176925.1 Amniataba percoides | reverse complement strand
GAATTTTTGCAGAATGTGATATTTGAACTGACTACATCTCAGCGAAGGGGAGAGTGAAGGAAGGCGCCGTTCATAAATCATTCTTTGACATTGCTGCTTCATTACCCCAAACTCACTTTCTCCCAGCCTCTCTCTGTCTCTCATCAAAACTCCATAATCCCTGTCAAAGCTGTTTGGATTGCAGGTTAAAAGTGATTCACAAACAGGAGGGAGAGAGAGAATGAGAGAGGATGGAGGGGCAGAGGGAGGGATGGAAAGGGCTATAATCTCCTCGGCATGAAGCTCTGTTCCACACACTCTTATGAAAATTACCTCTCGCTAGCTCTCACTACCTCCATACCTTTTTTTTTATTTTTATAGGTGCTGGGAGTGTGCAAATGGAACTAGCTTGTAATTATAATGCCTCAAGTATAGAGAATCGTGCCCTCTGTGAGCACACGGGAGAGCTGATCATTGGATTTTTGAGGCTGCCATCGGGCCCCTGTTTTCACCAGAAATGTCAGCTTGATGGATTTAAGTCAAGGTCAAATTTGAAAGCTCTGATTAAAAACTGAGCGGCGTTATGGATCAAATGCTGGGAGAGCAAAAGCAAAACAGAGTGCAGTGGAGGAGAGTATGGCACTTTTTTTTCCCCCAGCACGGCAACCTGAGAGCAAAGCTTTTGGTCAGCAGTAAACTATGTCAAGCACGAGGTTTTAGATCAAGTGGGAACAGATCAGATCAGCTGAAGTAAACACAATACTAAGCTAAACAAGGAAGTATCAGTTATTAGAGCAACCCAAAAAGTTAAGAAGCATGATACAACATGGAACAAATCTGAAGTCTACATAACCATCATTCAGAGCTAGATTAACTCTTCACAGGGCCCCCGGGCTGAGAATTAGCTGTGTGTCATTTAAGCCAAATAGAAAAAATGAAATATTCAAGAAATGGTTCCCATTTTGAAAAATAGGTTCATTCGCTGTCTTGCCAAGAGTTAGATGAGAAGATTGGTACCACTGTTACAACTATTTTAAGATGGTTGGCCATTGAGGCAGTTGTATTACTATAATAAACATTTGGTCAGCATATTTATATATCAGTCTATGATTTAGTCAAAATTAGAGTGAAAACAATGCAGCGGAGCTGGGAAGTTCATGTAAGGAAATTCAACTTAATAAGCCAAAGACAGAAATTAGTCTCCAGTGTGCTGTACCACATCGCATGAGTCAGGTCTGTTCCTTTGTAGGGTTTTGGGGGTGCTGGTAGTAATGAAAAATGTCAAAGCAGTGGCTTGAGCTTATAAGACCACGGTAAGCTCGGAAGAGCAAACATGTATCACCACCCACCCCGCTAAAAGCTGCACTCTGTCACAGTGCAAAGGGAGTTTGTAACACAAAATTAAGACTGTAGTGCTTCCACTGCAAGTAGGCGGAAGGAGGCAAGTTGCTGCTGAAATCAGACTGAGAAGCTGAATTTAATAAAAGCAATACTACTGTAGATCTGGTGAAGCACATACACAGCTGAAAAATGAATCAGCACAAATAAGTTATTCACCCATTCTGTGGTGCTACAGAGCAGGGAGGCTGATTAGCTGACAAACAAGTAATTAAAACCGCAAAAAGAAATACTAAACCAGCGCGGAGTGGGGAACTTGTGAGATCGTTCCTGTTATAGTGACATTTTAAACCAGCACTAGCTTTGCCGGCTGTAAGTGATTCATCTCCCGGAGATAAAAACAAACACACGCCGCCTGGAGAGCCGTCTGATGGTAGCTGTCCATGGTGCTGGATTTACCCTCAGTTGCTTTCTCTCTCTCTTTCCCCCTCACCCTCTGCCGCTCCGTCGGCCCGTCTGTGTCCATCTGCCCTGGGACTGAGTGTAAGCACACGTCGCCAGTGTCACTCAAGTCTGTCAAAGCAAGGCTGCCGCAGACACCTCGGCCACACAGCAACTATAGTGTCTCAGACAGGTGAAATATAGGCAATCACTGTGCGCATAGTGTCAGTGCTTGCAGTCAATATGTCCTTTTTACTGTTTCAATATAAGCCCTAAAAGTCTCCTGGCAGAAGACATACAACAACACAGCCATGACCTATTCAGAGAGGTGTCCGCTCCGCTCACACAAACATCAGCCTCCCCTATCAAAGGCATACATCAAGCCCTGCACTATCTTCCTTCATGGGAGCATAGCAGCTGATGTGATTGGGTGTGTGGGAAGCGGCAGGTTTTGCTACTCTGAGGTTAAAGACACAAGCTGATTGACAGCCCAGCTCTGTGGCAATCTGGGAGATATACTGTTTCCAGAAACTACTCCATCCCCCTTTCAACAGGGAAGATATTCTCTTCCAGGGCCAACCATGTCTGGGAGATGAGGGCCAAGCCAGAGACCTTTGAAACAGTCACATGCACCAAGGCCAAGACTGACTGAGGAAAGGGCACATATACTCATCATGCAAACACACTTGCAGATATGTACATGCATATTTATACCTCATAAATATTTTTTTTAAATGTGCATTCACGGGTATTTCTAACAAGAGTCCACAGCCATGCTAGCAGCTCTGCAAGGCTGTGGTTCAGGCACACCAGTGACCTAAATGTTAATGTTGGCATGCTGATGTTTAGCAGGTATAATATATGCCACATTCACCATTTCGCGCTAGATGAAAGGGGATCACCAATGTCAGTGGCACTCATCCTCTGAGGACCAGTAAATGCTGCACTAAATGCCATGGCAATCCATCCCATGGCTGCTAACACTTGATAGACTGGACCAAAGCGACGGGCCCAGCCTGAGGCTCTCAAGGTAATGTTAGTCTAAAATAGACCTCGACAATGTATAACAACTGAAATTAACATATAAGTATTTCATGCATTTTTTTTATCTTCATGTTTTTTTCTTGCTGGAAAATGAAATGTCAAAGCACTCACAGCAGCTAACCTGAAACTTAAATAGGTGGAATCTTGGCTTTTAAAAATGTCTAGCACACTATAATGTGTGGGTTTTTTTCCCCCCATCTGTGCCATTTGTTTTTTTTTGTTTTTTTTTAAATAATTGAATTTTACTTACTTACCGTGCGAGTACACGTCCACTGTTGATTTTATCCGCGTTCATTCATTAACTCATCAAAGGCTTTACTCTTTTATCGTCTGTGGTTCTGAGGCAAAAGAGGTCCTTTGTTATTTCTCAGAAAATAATCCTTTGTATTCACGGCATGGATGAATAATCATAACTAATGAAGTATTACTTCAGGAGAATGGAAAGAGGGATGATTTTAATTTAGAATGTGTCAACAGTTTTTGAGAAGCATGTCAAAATGCCGCCGCGGTTTAGAAATGAACAGTGAGCTGGTTTCTTTTAGAGAGCTTACGTTTTTTTCTTTTTTTTCCTATTAAAGAAGAAGCTGTCACTTTACTATTAAAGACCTCTGCTCAGTGTTCTGGAGCATTTCGCACACGCGTCATAGAACATGCATCTCTCCTTAGATATGGTACGTCTTTAAATCCATTACTATTTCTATTAGTAATTCAATTTCTTATTCCTCTAATAAGGACATTTTATGCCTTTATATAATATTAATTTCACACATTTAAGAGGGGCCCAAGGCTCACGACTGTTTCGTTGATTCCTTCAGTGAGTTTCACAGTTTAGAATTCTACTTCTACTTTTCAGTGGGCTAATTTAATGCTAATATTCCCCCCTGGTATATCAACATCAATTAAAGATGGCTGGAAGTTCAGGGCTCTGTGTGCTGGGTTATATTGAAGTGATATATATTTTACCCTGAAACTGACACTGCACGGTTCAAATGTGTCTAATCCTAACAAATTAACTCTGCTTTGCCCAAGTGGAGCCAAAATTATATTAAAATAATAAGAATTGATCTCAGAAATACAGCATTATATTAAAAATAAAACACACATGGCACATGGTTAAAGTCAGTAAATTTATGTAAAGAAATTTCAAAATGATACGGATGGAAAAGGCTTTTGAAACTAATTTTCATTATTCTAATCATTACAGTGAAGTATAAAGAGTGCTAATAGTTACACCTGTAGTTTTCACAGTTAAAGCTAAGTTATCACATATCATTTCAATTTATCAAGGTAACAGCTCTCATTCTCACATTTTGCTACTAAGTTTATGTTCACTAATGCTAGCTAATACGAGCCGGCATTATCATTTCTAATGATGGCTATGTCTGAAATCACTCACTACTCACTACACTGCTATTTTTTAAAAAATGCAATCAGCATTAACATATTTATCACAAAAATATATGCCAGTATTTGTCATATATAATCAATGAGCCAATGTTTATTTGGCACGTTTTAGTACTGACCAAAAGTGTTTTTTTTTCATTTAGCACATTAACTCACTATCTAGTCCTCTACATAAAAGTTCATTGACAATGAGTGAATGATTTTGGATGCTCAGCTTTGAATGTCCTGCATAAGTGATTAAGTTCATTAAAATACTAAAGTGATGTGTTAAAAGTATAACTAACACTGTCTTACACGGCGTGCAGCAGACCAATTTTGTCTGCCTATTCTCTTGTGAAAGTATCAACTAATGGCACTTTTAGTCCACTTTCTCACAGAAAGAGTTTATACACTAATAATGGTTGCATTGTGAGGAAACATTCAGAGGCACATAAGCTACAGTTTAAAAAAAAGCAGGTGTGTGCCATCTCATATGGCTTTCATATTCCCTTTCATGAATGGCCTTTGCAATAAATTGAAAAAAAAGAGGCCCTTTCCTGAGAATGCTTTTTCTCCCCCAGTCCCTTTAGGTAACATGAGGAATCAGCAAGAAGAATGAGCTCAATTCAATTATCTTCCTCCGTACTCGGGGGTGCCAAAGAACCTTTAACAAATTGAAGATGGCTAGAGTTGATTCAGGTAAATGGACTGAATCTCACTCAAGTATTTAGGGAGGTGGGGGATGGGGAGGAGAGTAGGTGGACGACCATACCTTGCTGTTGAAAAGCAGAAGACATAATTTACCATTGAATGGGATAAAGCCTCAACAGCTTTGCAGCAACAACCAGCCTACTATCGGGGAAGCGGAAGCGAGCCCAGCGCTGCATTAGTTCCACTCACCAGGCTTTACCTTCTTTGTTCACAATGCAAGATGACAGCTTTGATGTTGGGCCTCGTCGTCTTCCAGTATACTACCTCTGACTTTAATGTAGAACCGATGCGTTTGTCACGGTGAATCACAAACATTTTGTCAAGGTGGGCTTTTCCTGCTCAAAACTGTTGCCTTTTCTAAACCTAAAGCAAAAGGACCCAGTGATTTTTCATGCAAAAAACCCAGCAGAGATACCCAACCTCCCCCCCAAGCCTCCAAGTAGTTGGGCTGTATCATTTAGCATGTGCCTGGGACTCTATTCATTCTAGTCAGTGTTGTGACCTCAATAAAATGAGTGGGCGCTGAGCTGCAATAGATTTCGTTGGTAACAATATATATTTCTATGTGTCGTATTCCAGCTGCAGATCTATTTTTTGCTTCAAGGATGCATGCACTATGCATGTTTGTAGAGGCCATAAAAAAACGATGTATGTAGGCATGGACGGGCACGCGAGGAAAGAAAAGACTAGATGGACAAATGGATCGATAGATTAGATTAATGTTTCATGTGTGCAGAGATAAATAAAACAAGCATTGAGGCAGCGGAGCAGAACTATATCATGTCGGATCCACTTTGTTGCCGGTGCCCTGTTCCTGTGGAGAGCAATTTGCTTGTTTTCCTCCAGGCTCCGGCAGCAGCGGCGGCAATGCTGACATACCTCCTCTACCCCCAAAAAAGAAGAGGCCTCTGCTGGGGAAATCACCTCTCAGTTTGGCCTCTCCACTCCTAGATCCCTCATCTCCTGCGCCGTAACCTCTGAAAGCACCCGCCGTGCGGCCATTACCCAGGCACTGGGGCTTTAAGCAGGGGAAGATGGATCTAGAGGGTGTCCCCAGCCAAAGCTCCACATATCCCTCCTCTGTATTCCACACCATTACTTGTCTAGCCGCCTGCCGAGCTTTCCTGCCTCCTCTTTCTCCCTCGCTGCTTTTTTTTGTTTTGTTTTGTTAGCCACTACAGTACATGGCTGTAAAAAGATATAAATTTCTGGAGGCGTGAGCCACATCCAATAAAGCAAACTGATGTGAAGGGCTGTGACAGGCGATCACACCATTTGAGGAGTGTGACGGCGATTTATTCGCTCAGTGAAGACTGGTAAGGCCTTAAAGCAGTCCACTGGAACCAGAAGACAAATAGACGGAGATCCTGGTAAACCGTTGTATTGGGAGTAAATGTTACATTGGTTACTTACTGTAGCATCTAAGAAGATTGAACATTTCAGAATTATATTTTAGGACAATAATCAGTAGGATGTGTGACCAAGATGGTACCAGAAAAGGGTTTTTGTTTTATTTACTTACGAGCTGACAGTCAGTGCCTAGCTGTCTCATAGAAATGCCTAGCTGTCTTATACAAGATGACTTCTGTCACCGGTTCATGTCAGTTATCTTCTAATACCGTCAGAGCCGTCCCTCGCGCATACATAAACCGCTAATTATATGAAACCTCAGCTAAACAAAGTGTTGATGGCGTGCTTTGATCTGCCATGTGGGGCTCTGTTTGGAGGACCCAGCAGGTGGCCTGAAACAAACCTGAAAGGGAATCGCTGTCCTTCCTTCCCTATCACACGCTCACAAACCTCCCCGTCTCTTATCTCGCGGACCCCACAAAACAGCCGCTCTGTGTGTGCTCAGAGTGCGACGCATCAAAACGCCGCGCTCAGAGAGGCGGACCTCAACAGTGTCGTTTTCAGGAGTCTTTAAAGAACTCAACTGACTGAGCCTTTCACGCTGCGACCGTGTTCCTCGCACATTTTCAGAGTCAGGACACGGCGTAAGATGCTGCAAGTTGGGGATAACAAGAGTTTGCGCTTGCTGAATGTCAACACATAAATTATTATGGCTTGACAACAGGTTTATTTGTTTGTCTCATGATGGATACACAGTTTTTCTAATGGTGCATTGGCTTATACTGAGCCCACTGCCCAGTCTGACAACTTTCAAACGCACATATCTCAATGCATATTGGCTTCTTGCCCATCTCACATGACAGGAGATGTCACCGCTTGACATTGCTAGAATTTGAATCATGCATTAGTGGGCCTTTGGGAAGGATCATAATTGCCGCTTTTAAGGATCATTCAGCAACACACACAAAGAAAGGATCAATAAAACGATAGACTGTAGATGAACAAGCAGAGCGACCTGCTGTTGACTGTACAGGTTTCTATTGAGTTTAGTCAGTGATGCAATATTTCTGTAATACACCCATTACCTCATACGCTGCTGCTTATCAGTGATTATTAAGGTGCCACTATAGTTCTGTCCCTTTCCCCAGCTCTTCTTTCTTCTTGTCCCTTTTCGGTTAAATGCTCAATGTGCTGGTGAATTGCCAGAATGTAAAAATGTAAATGTGCTGTCCAGAACAATGCACACGGTGACACAAAGAGGCCTAAAATAAAGAGATGGAACTGACTAAGTATATCAGCCGTTCTCACAAGGCTGAGACAAAGTGGAGGAATTGATTAAATAATCATATTTCCTCCACAAAGAAAGAAACCTAATCAAAATTATAGGTGTCCTTATGTCTCTGTCTCTCCTCCACAGGTCTAACAAGGGGGAAAACAGACAGATGGAATTAAAAATGTAACATGAATCAGAACTGTAACCCAAAAAACCACAGTGCAAAATGTCAGAAATGTGTGTTTGGAGAAGTCTAAATGCAACTTGAGAGCTTTAATAAAAAGTCACCTTGTAGGAGAATTAAATAACAGGACTCAGAGTCTACACCCACACTCTGCAGCTCTGAGAGTCCGGACTAACACAAAGCTAAAGGCTCCCATCAGCAGTGCTAACATGTAGATGTTTGTCATTATATTCCAGAGTATTTATGTCACTTTTACCCTGTTTTTGTATCTATTTTCATATTTGTCTTTCTATTGTGCTTACAGATGAATTTCCCTGATGTGGGAGTTTTAGAGTTGATCTTATCTCATCTTATCTTTAAAAAAAGACTCATTATGTATTGACAATGTCAAAGGTTGACCAGCTGGTAGAAGAAAAATCAGAGGAGCACCAAAATCATCGTGATACATCATCTGGGGAATATTAAAGTCTGCACCAAAATTTATGGCGATCCATCCAGTGGTTGTTGAGATATTTCAGTTCGGGCCAAGGGCTGACTAACTGACAGGCCCACATTGCCATCTCCAGAACTAAGCACCCAGTGTAGCTAAAAGCCCATGAAATAAGAGCTGTGACCTCCTCTAGTTCAGGTGCTTGGCAGACCTACAGCACTTTCTTAAGCCACGGTTCACACCAGGAGTGTGTGGGAAAGGCGTGAGGTATGACTGAACATGCAGACAACATTGAGGAGGCTCAAAGCTGCAGACAAAAACACTAATGAATGAAGTCAGGTGGAAAATGTAAGCACAGTAGTACTAATTGACCTGACAGACACCTCCAACATGTCTCGGTGGAGAGAGCTGGTGGCGTGGCTCTGCAAGTATCAGTCATTTGGCTGTCTGGGGGTCTGAAGTGCGCCCCCCCACCACCTCATCACCTTTTTCTCCTTCCATTCCTTCTCGTAGTTTGGCTCACCTCGCACTCTCTAAATATCGCCTCTCCCTTTGTGTCCTTTGCCTGTCCATTCATCTGTCATTCAGCGCAGCCCCACTTTCTTTTTTTAAAAACACACTCCGCTGCACACATACATACACATACATCGTTCCACTTCAGAGGTTACCACTCAGACCCAATCCCAGTAGTGCCGTCCCCAAAAAGCCTCCTCCATCAGCGCGACATAGTGCATCTAAGTGCTAGAGCGGATATCACAGTGTGTTGGCTGACCCTCTAAAGTGACAAAAAGCACAGCAGCAGCAGCAGCACATAAAAACAACATCAGCACTCTGAGCCACACCGGAGCGATTCCTCAGCACACCGCGGCAGCAAACCCAAGAGCAGACGGCACCGAGGAAGTGAAACACAGGCGCTGCTGCCGTGCCTGTTGATATCTTAATTGAATGAGATTTATTTTCAAGTCTGTGTTACATGCATGCATTCTGAACTAAACATCTGTCCCCTCCATTTTCCCACTGCATATTATAGGATTCCTCCCCTCGACACAGCAACACCGAGGGATCGCGTTCTCCAGTGCAAGCGTCACACACCTCTCGGGGCATGGGGGGCAATGAGCTGGCAGTAATTGGGTTTGATTTAATGCAGTAATGTATCCAATGCAGCTGTCATGCTAAACAAGCTTGTGCACACAAGTACCATCTATTTACCTCTGGCGTGAATGTGTTATCTCAGATGCACGGCCTCGTGCTCTCAATTAAAAAGCTGCGGAGTGCGGGAGTCGTTTGTTTTATTCAATTCTCTGCGATTAACCTCCAGTGGATTCACAAATCAAGTTTTTAGCAAGTGCAGCTACTTAATAACTTAATGAACGCTTTACTGAATATGCTATGTGATTTTGTAGAGCATGCTGCGCGGGAGGAAAAGAAAAAAAACAAAAACATGGGCGTGTATTTCTGCTTGGATGAATTGAAGCACGCTTGATGCATCTAAGGAGACACTAAAAGAGCCTTAATACCACACAGATCACAGGGAAGGATATGGTAAATAAAACACTTCTCATATTTTATTTAAGTTTTCAAAATGTACTCGACTACTGTTTTGTTCATGTCTGGCGTAAGTTCCACAAGGAAACGTGGACTCATTGGGGAATCCTGCCAACTTCTCCCATTTTTGTTTTTGTTTTTTTTTTTAAATGGAAGCTGCCGCTAAATTAATTGTTTAATTTATCACTGACAAGAAAATTCAAATTTTTATAGAAAAAAACGCATGGCATGGTGATTACAGCAGATATGGAGCAGCTTGTCAACTAGGATAACATCATCCATGGCCATCCAGAACCATTAGGAAGTCGAAACCCATCTGCGTCTCTCCCCTGTGAGCTGCCATGTTAAAGAATACATGTCTTCAACACAGCGCACCGCCGTGTCAGGACAGCTGCTAGCATCAGATGGAGAGATGGAGTACACAGCCCGGCAAACGTGTACACATGTGCTGCTTTGCTCTTTTTTTCCTGCCAGTGACCACAAACACATGCAAGAGTCATGCTATGCCACGACTTGACATTTTGTGTGCCTGTGTGCATGCAAATGTTAGCTTACACACTGATCTTATCATCCTCCCTAATGTGACGGGCCGCTGAAACCTCAGGCAGGCCGGGCTGCGTGGAACACATGCCGATTGCGCGGCTTAAGTGTCTGCTTAAATACTCGTTCTACCCTGAAAATCAATTCATGGACAGAATTTCATTTTCATATTTCAGGATTCGATCGGTCAGGTGCCCCAAAGCAGAAACAGTTCCCATCTAACTCACAAAACAGGTGCCTAAATCATGCAGTGACCTTTTTGTGGTGGAACAAGCCGAGGACAGGCAGTAGCTTTGGTTGTCCGAGGGCGTAACTTCTTGCTGTGTTTGTGTGTGCATTTGTGCATGGCTCATGTGTGTTAACTGGACCACAGACCACAGTGATTCAGCTGCAGGCGACTGTGTGCAGGGGTTTTCAAAAGTTGCATTAATGCAAATGTGTTTTTAGGTTAACACTGCAAATGCACTCAGCGATGTGCAAAATGTGGCCTTACTTTAGGCTCACAAAAATAACACATTTGTGTTTTAAATATCACTTGGAGCATCCAGACTTCACAAATTTGTTGTGATTGAAAAAAGAATCCAACTGCCTGGATGGGTGGTTGAAAGTAAAATGTATGCTGTGACACTATGCAAATAGTAAACCATAGATACAGTTTTGAATTTTAAATGAAATCTTTGCACAACAGACGTCTGAATTCATTAACAAAAAAGCAAACTTTTGCTCAGTTCACACATTCGGATTCAAACACCCTGCTGCTGCAGCCCCACTTGGTCTGGTAGAACCAGGAGCAGACGGTGGTACTGTTGGCAAACTTAAAGAAAAAACTGTGGCTGAAATGATCAAGTTGGTGTGGAATTATGACTTTGTCAAGTGATTTTTAAGGTCAATGAATGTTTTCATTTAGCAGTTTTATTGTTTGCTTATTTTTGCCTCGTCTAGTAGTGTGATGTTATTTATGACTGTAACCATGACAACAACCGGCCCCTAATCTTAACAAACCTTTCATTTTAATCAAACCAAACCTTCATGTTTTCCTAATCCTAACCGAGTTGTGTTCTCTTGATTAAACCTAATCAAACATGAACAATGAAAAGAATTGGTTCAGAAAATTGTTTGGATTTCTCAAACACGCATGGTGCCAGTTCAGAGCACATATCTATGTATTGACATAGAGAGCATGAATCAACAATACACTTTGCCATTTAATTCAGAAGAACCACTGGTTTTACATTATTTAGACAGAAGCCTCTCTGAGTTTCTTCTTATCTGCACACTTTAATCCCTTTTTCTGATTCTAACTTGCAACAACCTCTAAGCTCAAACCTCAAAAAACTGAATTTGACAACACACTGAAACCCCTGCGCAGCAGCAGCCTTTATTTAACTGTGTAACCATCCAAGATGTGCAGGGCAATTAATTTCATCCATCCCTGACAATTACAAATCCCACTTTCATCACTACATTCAATTAGAGACAGTTTTAAGGTC
>JBAJHX010000002.1:11107419-11131350 GCA_037176925.1 Amniataba percoides | reverse complement strand
GACCTATAGACCTATGAAAAAAAAACTGTGCATAAGAGCGTAAATATATTGTTATTAAAAAGTGCACTGTGGCTGAAAAGTCAAGAGAAAAGCAGCGTCTAGACACTGGCTAAGTGAGACTCGGAAATTATTTGCATTTCCTGTCACTCGGCGTGGCAGGAGACACATTTGGGGCTTGTCTGCCAGACACGTCTGCCCCGCTCCTGTGCTCCAATTGCTTTCTGTCCACTATCTCTTGTGAGGGACAGTGATCCCATATTTGAATTAACATGCATTCCACTTTGGATTGCCTTCTATGAAAATAACATGAGAGGCGGATGGAAGATGGGGAGACAGTCTAATTTAAAAGCAGGCTGGGGAAAGAAAAAAAAAAAGCAATTGGCGACACTGATAGAGGATGCAGGAGCTAGAGTGGAGGGCGGAGGAGAGAAGAAAGGAGAAGGGGGTCCTTTGAAAAACATGTGGCGGGTGGGAGGAGATACATCTTTGTAGTGTGTGTCCATATTTGAATCGTGTTAAAAAACAGAAAAAAGGCCCCTCTGCTTATCAAGGTAAACCATCCCCATACTCAATATTTCTCCCCTCCAACAGACTGTGAAAGATCATATTAGTGGGCGTCTGCTGCCTTTCATTTCACACCACAACCTGGGCAGCGATTGGATTTTGTGCCTCTTAGAGTCAGGAAGTGGTCAGACGGCGGGGAAGCATGTAACAGTGCAGTTTGGTGCTGTTTGGTTATGTGACCTGACAGGCGCGAAGGAAAAAAGGCTGCCCGTGTTTCTACGTGTGAAGTCGGGGTGCGTGTGTTCAGGACGCAACGGCCTGTGCACTTAACTCATGGGCATCACACTCTTGCCGGTGACAAGGTGCGTGTTGCCCGCAGCTACACAGCTGCTGAGGGCATGTTGCCTGATGGGAGCTGGCTGACGGGCGACCGAGCGTCAGGGGAGAAGCTGCTGCGGCCGGTCATATCAGGGCGGAGGCAAAAGCCACGGTCCAATTGGATTCTTCTGAGCAGCCACAGCGTTCTCGGTAGTGCACGTGCTGAAGGCGGAGAGCTGTCAATCAAAAGAGTCACTTGCACGTGTACGACGAGTCTTTGAACTGCGTCAGACGTTCTGCCCCAGTGAAAAGATGACACCCTCGTGTTAAAATGTACCGGTACCACCAGGAAATAGGTGGGATCACACACATCACACCGTGTGAAAATGCTACACTTGAGGTGTAAATTATTATCCAACAATAACCTGACTGCTGCAGGAAGAACATTTACACACTTTTATTTTTATAAATATATATAAATACATACATATGGGTCTCTATACTAGAGTAAGAGCTACATCAAGCAAAATAAACCACACATAAATAGGTTAAAGTCAGCAACCGTATTATTTTGACAAGTAGTTGTCCCGAAATAAAGGTTGTGGTTTGCATGTTTGCTGATGTGCTCGTAATCCTGTTTCATGCTCTCCTGGAGAGGAGTCGCACCATCATCCCCGGGCATGACAATCCCACCTACAGGAGTGTATCAGCAACCTCCGCAACACCAGTATGACTGATGTGTTTACGCATTCCCTTATCGCATTTACCCCTCAATATCCTCCGTACAGACTACTCAACATTTGCGAGGACCGATTCAAAAGCCATCAGGAACAGTGGTGCATTATTTGGGAAACGTGTGGGTAGCTCCACTGCTGCTGCAACATTTTTCTTCATATGGTGGGCATATTGACTGTAAGCCTCCATCCAGGATGTGAGGAAATAACAATAATCTAGTTTGAGGAATGTGCGGCGCGGCTTTTCGATAGTCGACTCACTTCTCCCACAGTGGGGCCTAAAAGCTCAAGAGGAGGGTGAAGGGTGGGGGGGGGGATTCAATCACACCTACACAGCTCCCATCGCGGCGAAATCTAGAAATAAATGGCAGTCTGGTAGTCATTCCTTACCTCGTGATAAGTGTGACTTTCAGTCCCACTTGATAGCCCAAAAATGTACAGCGGAGAGAGGTCAGCCTTCAGACAGAGACAAAATGATTTAAGAGATACCAGTGACAGTCGAGGTCTCTCCCTCTCTCTTTCTCTTTCTCTCTCTCTGCTGATGTATGCTGTTGCTCAGAAAGAAAGAGATGGAAAGAAGAGAAGATGGAGGTGGGATGAGATAAAGAAGTGGAGAAAAAAAAGCTGTCTATTGATACTGCTGCAAATTTTCTCCTGGCCAGCTCTGACAAAAATGGATGATTTTTATTAAGAGCCTTGGCTTTGTATCTTCCATCTCATATATCTCTCCTTACAGAGGAAGGCCATCTCTGCACCGGTCACAGAAAGCCAGTGTCGCGCTGTTGCTCTTATTTGAAGGGGGGTTATCTGTGTTGGGAACTGAACTGAAATTTAAATTTATCCAGCTTTTCATGGAAAGGGAATATCAACTATAATCATGCCACAACCATTGTGCACACTTTTCGAAAGAGGATGAAACCATTTTTGGATAGATCTAAGTGGAAATGATGGAAATATCAGAGTTTCAGTATGGACATGATTATTATTCATTATAATAATAAGTTTATAAGATATAAGATTATAAGTACAAAAGTCATACTATTTCATTTACAGTATAAGGCTTTGTTCTTTTTGTTGTCATCATATCCCACGAAAAGACCAAAACCAACATTGTGTCAGTCCCTCCGTCAATCTTATCAGACTTCCCTTTGTGGTCTGTGGCACTGTAGCATTAAAAATAGGTCACAAGTAAATAGTTCCATTTTTTTTTGTTTCCCTGAAACAGCAGGGTGCTGCAGTTTTTTGTGTCACATTGACACAAAATACAGTTATAGTACACTTTTGACAATACACTTTTTTGGCATTGACCAAAAAAAAAAAAAAGTGGCTGTGTTCATCATAATGCAGGAAATATGTCTCCCTGAGTTTTTGGACAGCCACGGAGGCCTATGGGGAGGACAAAAACCTCTTTTTCTTTTCACCCTCTGCTCAAAGCATTAGTATGTGGAGGTATTGTATCGACCATTAGACCCCCCGCAAACAGAAACGACTCGCACAAACTCCGTCACTCTCCTTCTCCCACCCAGGAATCTTAGCCTCAGATTGTTGTACTCACAGCCCGCGACCTCTGACCCACCCACACCTGCCACATCTCCTCCCTCCCAGGAGAGTCTCTCTCTGCTCGGCTTCTCTCTCTCTCTCTCTCTCTCTCTCCCTCACTCTCTCTCTTTTCAGTACATGCTCCTCCACATCCCAATGACAGGCCCCATAAACCACCGTCGAACAAGATAGCCCACGGCTCGGCTCGCTGGAAGGCCTGTGGGATTGCCATCAGAGTTACGAACAAGGGGACAAGTCGGGTCTTGTGTTGATCAATAATGTACTCCCTCCGCCGTCATGCTATCTGTCACCTCTATTTCTGCGAAAAACAGCAGAATAAATAGCGGAGCCTGGATTTGTTGCTTCCAATGATGGATAATGGGTGATAACGTCGCCTTGGCAACCGTTCCGCGGCGTACACACACACCATAAGGGTCTCCAGCAGCGGCTATTCTTACTCTAAGAGCGTCTATTCCCTTATTGGCAGACTGTCACTGTAAACATCCTCCTATAGCTCAAACTGTCAGTGGGGCGAATGAAGTGCCTTGTTTCGCCCATGCAGCCTTTTTACGTCTGTGCACAAACGCGACAAAAAGCGACGCAAGAGACGGTCCCCAGGCTGCCACTGTCAACACGAGAGCTCATCCTCAAATGGAGAAAACTAAATTAATATCCGAGGCTTAGGCCGGATAAATATAAAAAGTACTTTTGCTGCATTCGGGCTGATTCGTGCAGCTGTTCCCTGCATGAATCATTCTGTCCCTCTGTCCACCATCTGCTAAACAGGTGACACCTGTGTACACATGGATAAACATTTCATGTGCTTTTGGAGTGCAGAGAGCCTTAGAAAATAAAATCATATCATCACAGCATATTGTCTTGCATGGCTAAATGCAGATGATGTCACAATCCAGGCTTCCAACAGAGGTACACTTTGCTTCACTATAGTTATAAGCCTGCAGAAAGGTCATCTAAAAGCACACATCTAAAAATAATTTCCTAGATACATCCCCGTCACCTGTGCCGCTCGGGCTTCCTCCGTCCTTTGGTGGCGTTTATTGAGGGAAAACAACTGCCGCTAACAGTGGGAGTACAAAGACGGCACACCCAAAAGACGAAATGTCAAACAGCCGTACATCTAGAGCAAATCAAAACGGACGAACCAAAGCAGAACATTTAGCCTCCCGTGGCTCCGTCTGCCTCGGAGAAATCAGTCACGGCCAACTACGGTAATGCTTGAGGGACTGCCTGCTGTCAGCCTGAGATGAGCACTCAGAGACTTTCCACCACAGGTTCCATGTGTTCCGACTTGCTGTACCCAGAATGAGCTTTTAGGCGGCTGCCTGTCGGACAGAAAGGAGCAGACCAGAACACCCTGTTTAGAGCTGACAAAAAAAACACGAGCCCGCCGAGCAGGAGCAGAGAGTGCTGGAACAGTCGTCTAGACGGTAATGATCCTGATACAGATGAATACTTCAAAAATATGGAAGAGAACATGGTGGGTATTTTTTTTAACAGGGGATACTGCAGAGTGATTATTTGTCTTTCACCTTTTCAAAATCTGTCTGGCTATTTATCATGAAATATGACATTTTTCTTGAAAAGCTGTGTAAGTAAATGCCTTTCAAAATGTCCTTTGGGGCAGTTACAAAACTGATTCATATAATGATCACTTTCTGCCACCTGTATGCTGATTAAGTTTGATTAAGTTATATTGTACATATTGTCTATATCTATATCTATATCTCTGTGTAATAATTTTTTAACAACCTGTTGTAGTACATCATTTTCCGTATATATAGATATAGGTATGTATGAATGTATCTGTGTATGTATGTGTATAATTATTTCTTTCTACTTACTATGTTTATGTTGTACACCAACATGCTAAGTCAAAATTCTTGTAAAACCCACTTGTCAATACATTTTATAATAATTCTGATTCGGATTTAAAAACTAGTTGAACAAGATTAAGAGATCAGCTTTGCACTAAATGCTAATGAGAATCAGAATGTCCTAATGACATAATAATGACATTTAGCACGCCACTGTGCTAATATTTGCTAATTAGCAATACTCAGAGTACAGATGGGGCTGATGGGAATGCCATTAGCTTTTCCAGGTATTTGGTCATAAATGCATCTGACAAATAAAAATGCTGAACTAATGATGGTGCTAGAAGAGAAAGGAAGGGATTCCCAAAAAGCTGATCACCTTCTGTGCCAAATTTCATCAGAACGGATGAGAAGTATTTCACTCAGACACAAAAATGTCAAGCTCAGGGTGACGCTTGAAGATATTCATGGCCCAGAAAAGTGAGTAGGATTCATCCTCAGGGGACTTTGCTTCTGAAAGAGGTCATTATTCTCATGACCACAAGAGGTCGCTTGCTTGAAAAACAGACTTTTGACTTATTTGCAGCTACAGATGAAAAAAATTCAATCTATCAGAAGTCTTTTATTACACCGAGAGACATCTGTGTTGTGAAGATTCCTTTGTTGTCGTTTTTTCCCCCCCACAACATCTGGCCTGTCAGCGTGGGTGCAGTGTAATGCTATCATGGTGAAGATAAGCTTGTATAGCGCCGCTGTCACCGCCGCCACACTGCAGTGCAACTCCCAGAGAAAAACAAGAAACCTTGGAAGGCCCTCTGTCATATAGATATTGGTGATGCTGCAGTAAACTTCCAGCCCTTTCAGCCACACAGTAATTTATTTATCTATTTAATTAAATCTTGATTGCAAAGATAATTTGGAACATGATTGTGGGGCATAAGTCAGTGCATAACGTTCAGCAGAAGATTAAACAAGGAAGAGAACACACATTTGCAGCAGCTCATCAACCCCCTGGCAATTGATCAGTTATGTAAATACTTAGTACTGAGCATATACAGTATATCTTATATGGTTTAGCATTCATGGGCACAAGTATTTGTGGAAAAACAAACAACTTGACTATTCCATATCATCTACAATATGAATAGTAATGTGTAAAGTAAGTCACCAAACTAACCCACTCCAACAGAACTTATGCAGTAAACACAGGAAATGAGCACTACTCAGAATCACTAAAGAGGATTCAACAACATTTTCAAAGACATGCATGTGCTTTGGAAGAAGACATCCTCCGAGTGAATCATAAAAGTGTTTAATTATTGAAAATCCCTCGTATGTACTGTTCAAACAGCTGCACTGAATTCATATAAGCTTAAGACAATGTCTTCCCCGACAATTCCATTATTTTAATCAGGACCTCTTCAAATTAATTAGCAAAGATTAAAAACAATGAAGGCAGAAGCAGGGACTGGAACCCCTGTTGTTTTTAATAAAAGCCAAGTTGTACAGAATTCATTCTAATGAAGGCAAAAGAACAAGCGTCTGCTCTCTTTGTGATGTGCATGAAAATAGCTTGCACACTTCTACTAACAAAAGTCTGGCGTTTAATTAATGACAAAAAATGTACTCCCCCTTTTTTCTTCCCTTTCATGACAGTTGAAACAGTTTATAAAAGCATTGGTAATGAGCTCTAAATGGCCAATGAGGCCATTTGGAGTTTAAGAAGACTGAAAAAAAAAAAAGGTGGGGGAAAAAAAAGTCACTGACATGGCCAGTCAACGCCGCCAGGTAAAAGCCTCGAGGACCAATTACCGAGCCGGTCACCTCACCACAGCAAGACACAAACACACACAAATGAAGAAAGTCACACACACACACACACGACTATGAGCACACCCTGCTAGCAGCTTTTTTTTTTTTTTTTTCCGAGCTGCTGTGTGGCCAAAGAGCCAGAAGCACCGTTTCTGCAGGCAATAATGTGCTGCACTCAGATCTGGTTTGTACAGGCATTATGGAGCCAAATGGCCACCCGAAATATCTTCAAAACTCCCAACAACAGTAGCCTAGATGATAAAGTGGCTTCGGGTTTCAGCGCAGAGAGAATATTTATGCTCCCTAATTGGGCTGCGGTGGTTGAATTCACATTGTGCGGATTGCCTTTAATTTCATCTCTCCCTGCATTACGGACCCAACAGTGTTTTGCTAACAACTCTTTCTTAATGGTGCATTCCTTCCGAGGCTTATGTGACTCCCGCCACCCTCCTCCGCTCCCCGTTCCTTCTGCTCAAGGACGGTGGGGGGAATAAGATAAAGCGAGACACAAAAAAAGGACAGAAACAATGATGGCTTGAAAACTAAAGGGTAGAAAGGGGGCTCAGAGGAAGGAATGAAAAATGTAGAGAGTTAATAGAGGTTGAGAGGAGGGATTAGAAAAGAACAGAGGAGAACAAATGAATTCCACACTGTCCATTATACCAGCCGCTATGTGGTGCAGTGCCACAAGCCAAGTGCCCTATTTATTCCAGGCATAATTACACGGCAATGAGGCCCTGCTGATGCCCAATGCGAGGTTAAGTCGATAGGTGACCCAGATTTAAAGCAGCCGTGTCCTGTAATGGCATCTACAGTCAAAGAGCCTTGCCTGGATTCCAATAACCCATCTCATCTGTCATAATAAAAATTTAGCTTGCAATTTGTGCTGCCCACTCTGTCCCTCGCTCCCTGCCTCTCATGTTCCCTTTCCTCACCCTCTCTCCGACTCTCACTTTGTCCCCTACACACTTGTATGGACACACATACACAGAGCGGTTCGGTGGTAATACTTTATGTCACTGGGCTCCTATCGATTCCAGAACTGTATCCACCGATTTAATTACCCATGCTGCATATAAAATACCCCAGCAGCCAATCATTATGCTCTGAGCAACATGAGCCAGTGAGGCTTGGGGTTTCTTGCCTAACAATCCTGTTAAAGCATAAAGCTTTTAGTGCTTTTGACCACACTCCAGAACGACTGAATCCTTGACCCCTTGTCTTTTTTTCTCCTCCCTTCTCTATCCATTTCTCTTTTCCCGTGCCATCTTCCTGTCCTCACATCCAACTTTGTCTCTGTCCAATAATTTTGTTTGTCTTAATGAGTTTTCACATGTTACTGTAACATACAGGGACTCTTATTGTAAAAATGCTTTTTGGAAATCTTGAAAGGAGCACTCCACCAATTAATGTGTCAGGGGAAATGACCCAGATGATGTCATCAGGGTAAAAAGACCAGTTTAACTAAAGTAAACGTAACCTCTGGGTTCGAAAAGTATCTTATAGCCAACAGGGGTGACTCCCCTGGTTGCAAAAAGTCTGATTGTACATATATCTGAGAAATTGACCCTACTTCTCACTTGATTTATTACCTCAATAAACATTTTCAATACAGCATGATGTTCATTTAGTAATTTATGGAAGTCCTCTGGAATGAATCGACAATAAGGGGCTTCTCTACTGCAGGGCTACCTTACAGAAGCTGTTTTTTTTTTTTTTAAATATAGACAATTTACACTTACTAAAATTAGTATTCCAATTAATATCACAGCTGAGTTGAGTTACAGAAGCACCTTGCTATAAACACTATAACCAATTAAAGTCACTTCAGGCTCAGAAAGAACAAAATGGCTACTATCAAAATGCCAAACTCAAGGCTTCAAAAAGGCACTCTACATACAAGTGGGTGACGTCACTGTGGCTACATCCACTATATTTTGTCAATGGCTAAGACTTCAGTTTTTGTCAGCAGAAAGCCTGTGTTATAAATTAAATAAGATATCAGCATTAATATGGGAGAGAAGATCTGACCAAAGTTGTCATTGAGTTGCTTTAAGATCCAGTGTTTTTTGCAATGTAAGCCATATTAGGGACTAAATGTCAGAATATTCTGTCCTTTTTTTTTGTTGTTGTTTTTTTTCTTTCTTATTAGTCTCTGTACTCAATATAAATGCCACAAAATGCCAACCGAATGTGGCTAATCAACAGCTGGCTTCAAGCAGTGACAAGATCTTAGAACAGTAACAATCAAAACCAAAACAGAAAGTTAATCCAGTACGCTGCATCTGTATGTTTCTTATGATATTTTTGATTCTTGGATACTCAAAAATAGACTTTAAGATATGACTAACTGAATAACTGCCAACGTCTTGAGCCATGTCAATCATTTTAACTTGATTCTTAAGATCTATTTTAGTGATCAGATTTTTTTAGATCAAATTACATTATGTCTAACATCCTTCCCTGCTGTCTCTCTCCATTGGGGCTGGATGTCTCAAAAAGGAGCTTTAAAGACCAAAGAGCGGGGCGTGAAGTGAACGGCGGTGGAAAATTATGTAAGAAAAACAGCTCCAAGTCTTATGTAACTGCTCGCTCTGACCTACAGCAGTTGCAAAGATGCCGAAAAAATAATTCAGTGTGCAAATATCAAAAATATTACCTGAAATGGAGGAAACAACCCACCTCATTTTTTCCTTCATACATTTTCCCCGACACTGTGGCTTCCTCCCCGAGGTGATGGCTGCACAATCAGTCAGCATGTTTGAGATGAAAGACAAAGGAAAGTGACATTTGTGCTGGTGATTTTCATTCTCGTGTAATGACTTGACCCCCGCCACCCCCCTTCGTCTGTGCGTAAATATTATAAGAATGCTGCCTCTCCGGGGCTCGAGAAAGTGAAAGTAAGCAATGTGTATTAAAAGTCACTTCTGTCATTCTGCATATGTTTGACCCTTTAACACTTTAGACAATATGATCTCCAGATAAGTTGAGATTTGTCTGCCTGACTCACCTTATATTACACAATGGAATGTTCACATGTTCTAATTGCATAAGTGCTCAAGCTCCTGCAACATATGACATTGAGAAAAACTGAGATTTAATCCAGATTTTGTTCAGGTGGCTATGATGATTTCCAGATACTGATGACTTGGTTTTGTAAAGGGACATGAAATTATACTTGATGTCAATTAAAAATAATAGTAATATTTTTATTCATGTTATTATTTGCAACTCCATTGTTGCTTCCTTCTGATAAACCCACAGTGCAGCATATGACACTCAGACAGTTAAGCGACTAGCCAGTCGTTGAGTATTTAGCAGCTAGAGAGCGAGATTATTTATCTCAGAAGTTAGCAGATACCAGATCAGAGCTAAAAGAATTAAGAAAATAAGACCCGATCATCACTTCATCATGCGGGCAGAAGCCTCCAAATGAACGCTAATGCTGATGTGTGTCTGCTGATTGTGTAAACAGGCAATTGTTTGCTACCGAGTTGCCCATATTAACTTTAAATGTGATAAAGTGGCACTGTTACATTTACAGCTCGTTTCCACTGCTCCCGAGTGGCCAACAAAAATCAGTTAATGCGAGCTTAATGCTGCCGTTAAATGGTCAGCAGCAAAGCATGTTATTTTAAATGCACACCAACTGCTTGGGAGTCATTGGTTTAATTTTTGGCCTTTTTGCAGCAGATTAGCATCAGACTGGTGTTGAAAAGTGCAGCCGTCACCTAAGTAGATGTCAGACGCAGAGTTCAGAAGTTCATTCACACTGGATTATTTTAACAGGAACTGATTCTGCTCTCGTCCAGGAACCACGCGGTCCATTTACTGCCATGTGACATCTGAAGACCTTGTTTCATCTCAGTCAGGCTTTGATGCAGAGTCATCACTGGCTAATGTTGCTAATACTGCAAATGGTTAGAAAGGCCATTCCAACCAGAGAGACCGGCGAGCTGTGTTTGCAAAATCATTTCACGTCCATCTCTCCTAAAACTCCACACTATGTGTAACGATTGCAGGGGCGAGAGAGAGAAAATGAGAAGTGTGGCCATTAAGACAAAGGAGGTCTGGGATTTTGTCCAATTAACATTTAACCTGGATGCGATCAACCGGAGGTGGAGAATGAGTGAGGAGGAATGTGAAGTGGATTACCCCTGTTCTGGACGCCAGCCTTCAGAGACCAGTATTTTCCATCAAGCATGTCAAGTTGATGGTGATTTAACAGAGAAATTGTTGAAGCCCATCGCAGCTTTTTACCATGTGAGTAAATGCAGGAGTCTGTTTATGCGTTTTCTGTGTATGGATGCACAGATGCATATGGATTTGTCCCACAACAGGTATATTTCCCTGTGGTTTTGCAGAACGTAGGCAGCCCGTTTAAGCAAACAATAGGTAAATCCTGCTGCAGGCGTCTGACCCAGACTTCACAACGGATGTCAACAACACAGACAGACGCTAACCTGACAATCAAAAGTGGAGAATAATTTATCTTCCTCCCGTCTCCCTCTCAGCGGTGAGCCCTCTCTGTCAGTGCCCATGCGGTGCGGGAGATGTCGTTGTTTGTGCCCATTATAAAAGTTCAGGCCCTCGCCGAAGGAGTCAACAAGAAAACAAGGCTCCGCGAGCTTGACAGCAAATCTTTACTAAAAGCATATAATAGGAAACTTTTCTCCCCACTCTGCACAAACGGCAACATTATGCCGTACACATGAGTAATGGAGGCCGGGTGCATGGCCCACGCCGCTCAACACTTTGATCAAATAAATATTAAAAAAATGGTTGCCAAAGTAACAGAATGCTTAATTGCGGCGTGTTGAATGATAAATAGGGCGACGTGCTCTCTTAAAAACGGGGGTTAATTGGCCTGTCAGGCCCACGGTGTCGACTCTCCTCCAAAGCAAAGTTTCTGATGAGTAATGCCCGGCCAAACAGGAAACACTCACTTCAATCCCAGTGACATTTTGAGCCCTTCAAAGCTGTAATGGATCACAAACTACAGGTATTATATATTTTTAATTTTAAGCTGAAAAAAAACACTCTTTGCAGCCGGTTGTTCTTGACAAAGTAGGCCGTTTCTCCCCTCTCATCCTTCTCTGCCTATTCAGCATGGGAGGAGGAGTGGATGCTGGGGGGTGGTGACGATAAATCAAATTCTCTATTCCTGCTGTAGTGCTTCCACAGGTCCAGGAGGACAGTGTCCACTTCCTTACATTAATCTTTTAATGGACTCTCCTCCCTTCTCTTTGGCAGCTGCACTTCCCCCGACAGGTCAGCAACGATTGCCGGGGTCATTAGTCCTCTGATAGGCTGAGCGATAAGATCAGCAACAACGGGGACAAGGTGTGGGAGAGACGGCGCTGAGCTAGCTACACAGCTCCGGGTTAAAGAGGAGTGGCGTCTTCGCAAGGTCGTTCAGACAGAGAGAGAGAGAGAGAGCGAGAGAGCGAGAGAGAGCTGGAGTCGATTCAGCAGTGAAGAGGAGTGTTTGGGGTTGAGATGCAGTGGGGATGCGTCACTGTGAATACTGTGTTATTTTAATTAGCAGCAGCCTCAGTTATGTGTTTTGTCAGTCATGATCACATTAAATTGGACTGATAATGTTCCGCTCCCTCACGAAGAACCTCCATCTCTGTTTCAATGTGCTGACCTTTGTACCCTGGAAACATTTTAAGAATAGCTGATGCGATGTGAAGCCTTTCAGTGTGTGTCTCAGCGTTTCCTCCTCAAATGTGTTTTTCTTGTTTTGTTTTTTTCTTAAACGCAGCACGAGCGTGTGGATCAAGGTTGACTTTGAATTGTATGACTGAGCTCTCTGGTTCAGATCACAGCGGATAAGGCCGGAAAGAGCCAGATTTTTCTCTTAATGAGCCCAGAGGAGAGTGTTTCATAAAACAAAAGGGACGAGATAAGAGGGGGGATGTTTGTTCTCCAGGAAAAGCTTTTGGCCCTGCGTTCTGATGTGGTTTTCACAGCTGGCCACGTCCCAGTTAAAATTAACTACAGACAAAAAACTGTTCAATCCATACTGTCCGATGGGAGCAAATGGGCTGGAGTTGATGGGCTGATAGCGGGTAAATGTATTTCTTAATCTACACTGGGGTGTAAGGGTAACTGGGTAAATGTGGCCCACTACTCACAACAAGTCCCCTGAGAGATTATACCAATTGCCATTTCCGAAATGAATTCAGTGACCTACAGTAATGTGAATTTCATTTGCACACTATTTGCCACCAGACAATCGCGCACGTGTGTGTTATGTATTGCCTCCTATCGCCACAATAGCAGCTGATATATAAAAGTAGAAAAATCATCCAAAATGGGCACATGACAGCTAAACAAAGTGTCAGAGCGCGATCTGTGACTCTGAGGTCCCTGAAGTTTGAAACTGTAGCAAAATTGCTAGCTAAACGTTCAAGAGATTCATCTTTTCATATTTTTGTCAGTAGCTTTTATAATTGGCTGTTCGGAACGGCTTTACATTCATGTGGGCGTTCATGTGATTTTCATTCATTCATGGTCAAATATGTCAAATATTTTGGAAACAGCTAAACATATATATAAAGGTATAAATGACAGTAGAAAACAGTAACACAAAACACAAAATTCATTTCTAAGAATTTTTGATTTCTGTTGATCTCACACTTCCGGTATATGAATACAGATGGTAGATTTGTTTTACACCCTACTCACAACATGATAACTCAGTTCAGACTGATTAGTTAGCACTGATTAAAACCCTCAATTCTGAAATCAGTGTGCTCGCCTCCAACTGGTGGCTGTATCTAATCAGGCCTGTGCAGAAATGAACTATATTAAGTTATTTGTTGCTAAGCAGTCCATGCCTTTTTACACAAGATAACATTTATGAAGATAGACCAACAGAGGATTCCTACGATGCGCCTCCTTTTGCTAAGTAATTATATTCTAGCCGCTAATCAAATTAGGCTATGGTTTGCATAACAGCAACCCCACACACGCGCGCACACATGCGCACACACACACCAAACGCAACACGCGAGTCAAATTTAGTAAGCAGCGTGGGCTGTTGAACCCTCACTTAGCGCAACAGCCTTCTCTCATGTTATTATTTTAGAAGACACAAAAACACTTGGACTGATTAGTTCTGGGAATGAATGATCTCTAATTAGGCTAAGTGCTTCAGAGGGAATATTTTAGAAGAAGAGGAGCCCTGAATGGCTATACACAAAAACAGGAGCAAAAACACAGAAGTAGCATTTCCTCTGATAGAGAGAGGCGCCGAGGCAGAGACAGAGACAGAGGCCGGGCGGGTGATGTGGTCCGTTTAGTCCTCAGATTAGCAGCATTGCTCGCTCTTGTAGTTTAATTAATTAATAAACCTTGTACTGCTATGCTTAAAACGAACTCTTTGAAACGGTTTAGAAAATGTGAGCACCAGAAATTATGTAATCTGACTTCAGTATACTGCATCCAGCTCGCATGTTTACTAGAACGTTAAAAAGGGATACGAGGCGAGTGATACCCCACTGGGGAAACCGGCTTTCTCAGGACAGAGCGATTACTCTTTTCTGTTTATGAGACAGGCTGTATTTTATTCACAGGAGAGTTATGACTGGTAGAATCACAGAAATCAGTGTTTGTGATTAAGAAGACAAAAGAGTGATTTCACAGATTGTCAGTTCATTACGGCTTTTACATTCACTCTCGGCTGATGGTGAAAAACCCTCACTGGAGATGACGTGTTTCCCAAATAAGAACACTGAGGATGAAATGTTTTTTGTCATTTAGACACAGAAGCTTCACCTCTTTTACCAACTTTTGGTTTGACATTTGCACAGTTGTATGGTGATAATAGTGCTAATAAATAATAAGAGTAATAAAAAAAAATAACTATAGACCTAAAAGTTCAATTTTGCCATTAAGAAAATATATAACTAGAAGAGATACACACACACACACATATATATATATATATACAAATATCCAATACAATATCCAATACAATGCAAAAGAAGTGATGGTGTTATTATTTTAAGAGTTCAAAAGGTTCTTTGAGCAAAATGCCAGTGGATGCAAACATGCTGATATTTTTTTAGTTATAACATGCTCACCATCTTGTTTTATTGCGTTGCCATGCTAAGATTTGATAAAACACACAGTTTGCTTGAGTTTAGATGAACTGAAATTCTTTAACTGTTCAAATATCTATCAAGTCAAACATGGAGACATTTTTCCAAAGACTTTGTGGAGACCGAACTGGAGCTACAAAGTGAATTTTGGAATCAGGTGGCAACAAAACTTCTCACGTTGCTCCATGTGTGCCAGCTGTGTAGAGAAGCAATCTGATTTGATTTTTTTCAAAGCAGCCTCTCTGGCAAATCATAAAAGAAAAAGCACAGGTGTAACTGGTCATTTCTGCTCCTGCCGGCTCACCACTGTGGCTTCCTGCGAGCTCAGCCGTCGTCGCTGTTGTTACTCAGATCTTTTCCTGCCCTGGCAAGTCTGAAAGCTGTGAAAAGGATCTGGTGTTTACTAAATGTTTGGCCCTGAAAAGTTTATTAGCTTGAGGTATTGTGGTGCCTATGCATATGTTAGCTTGTTTTAGTGTTTCACTGTCTCCGACTGGCAAAAATGTGACTAATGTGACTTTAATTTGGACATTAACAAAATTGCAAAGACACTAACATGTTTAAGTGCTCGCAGCAAGCAGGAATTTGTTGCCTGGTTATTGCTGGGAAATATAGGGGAAAACATTAGAGCTGCATCTGCTTATGGCCAAAGGCTAATACAAAACAAAGTTATTGGTTTACTTTATTGGTACATTTTGGGAAAATAACTACACTAAAGGGTCCTGATCTGAATAATGGGACGCTTTATGTGCGGCAATCTCGCTTTGTGATTTAGGCTGATGCATTTCAACGCAACTGCCCCGGCTGATGGCGCTTTAAGACAAAGAAGATCTGGACTAATACAAGGTCAGTATTATCATAATTATAATCTCAAACCAAAGATGTGCTTAATAAGATCTGTCTGTATCATCGCTAATCTAAATGACTTTGCTGATGGGTCCAATAGCTGCAAATGTGTTCTTACAGTGATGTTGTATCATACGCTACTCAACGTATGCGGTGTGTTTGATCTCTATAAGACATCTGATGCAAAACCACAAGGTCAAAAGGAGAGGAACTTTTCATAACTTAGCATGGGGAAGTACAGACAGTTTTTATTAGGCATGCTATTCATTGGAGTTCAAGCTATTTTATTAACTAAACCTCATTACTGTGAAGGTTGAACAGGATGCAGAGTGATGTATATGCCGAATAGAAATGCAGCTGCTGAAGTTTTTATTTTGAGCGCATTGATTGCTTCCCTCAAGGACAGCTTAATGAAACCGTTCCAATGGAAAAGAACATAATACGGAAAACATATATGTGACCCACGATCAGGGTCCACCGTGGACCTGGACATTGAAAGATTTCAATTTCTCATTCAATGACACTGCGCAGTTTGCTGGCACAGTCTTCAAACCCGGGTCTTTCAGTAGAAATCCTGCCCCCCCCCCCAATTGCAACATCAGCACGCTGCAATTTAGTGCAACACATCGGCAAACCTTGCTCAAATGAAAGAGACAATAAAGGAGCTCCAGTGTTTTTGTCGGTATGAAAAACCCCAAATTTGAACAAAACTCCTTTCACACTCTGATTGGATCATAAGAGTTTAAAACACTGATATAATTGCATCCCACTACGCCGGAACAGACACGAAAAGCTTCCCCTGCTGGGCTCCTATAGGACGCGGTGCAAATAGCTGTCTCAGCGAGCCCGCTCTTTGCCAGCCTGTGATTTCTAAGGACGGTTCCATTACACATCAAAGCGAGTGAGGGTGGTTTATTTATCTTGTAAACACATGCGCATTACTAATTACACCGCACATCACCTTAAAAGAATTCCACCTCCATCAAAGTCACGACTGCTCGATAGAGAACGATTTTTCCCTCTTTTCTTCTATTCTCTCGCCAGGACGGGATTAAAAGCTGGTTATCGTTCAATTCCTTTAACGTCGCCTCGCTCCCCGCTGCCGTTTCAAGCTAATTAAATTTCTTCCAGGGCGATGCTGTGTTGGCCGGCTACCAGGTAACATTATAAAGCGTGACCTTCCTCGCGTTGTTATCCCTCTGACAGCTCGGAGATCCCGCCGGTGGGGAGCCGTGGGAAGGAGGCAGGACAGTCCCCAACTTTGCATGCGGCAGTCACACTTGTCAAGTCGCATCAATGCGCACTTATTTGTGAAGCAAATTCCATACAAATAAACTCGCCGTGCTCTACATACAGTATAATTGGCAAAAAGCTGGACAAGTATTCCTATTTCAGCGTTTGCACTCTTTGCATAAATATCATAAAAACACTAATACAGAGTAGAAAATCCCATCAGTGAAGAGGTATTTCTGGTTGGCAGAACAATGACAGAAATCTAAGGTTGAGTCATCCCTTTGAGTAGGTGGGGAGAGGAGCTGCTGTGGCAACCAGCTAAAGTGTGTGTGTGTGTGTGTGTGTGTGTGTGTGTGTGTGTGTGTGTGTGTCGTGCTATGTGATGGGTTTCCGGTGGGATATTCAAATTTGCTTTAATGCTCTTAAGACTGAGGGATACACTTTGGGTAATTGCTATCCAAAGAACTTCAGGATGTAGCATTTCATATATCCACAGATGGATCATCATTACCTCCATCTACATCCTTGCCTGTGGGTTTGTACAGTGATCTTTCCCCCTCCTGCCTAGTCTGTGAGTGTTTCGTGTTATGCCTGCCTGTGTGTGTGTGTGAGTGTGTTTACGTGCGAGTACAACGTGTGAGGACAAGCGAGCGCTGTGTTCAATTGTCCGTTCACTGAGCTCAGCAGGGTGTGAGGGCCCTCTGGCCAGACAGCCCAACGCTCTGACTGGTTGTCAGGCTTCATTTCAGTTCCTCAAATAATGTCTTCTTGTGCTCCCGCGGCCCCCCAAAAGAATAAAAATGAGCAGGAGCATTTTAAGAATCACTTAATAGAAAAATTTTAGCCAGGATTTGACTGTTGCCAACATCCTTTCATTGTAAAAGCCCCTGACCAGTGTAAACAATTAAACACACTTACAAACTGAACAAGAGGTAGTAATAATATAGATATTGTAATCTACAGTAATAAAGAGCTCTGGGAATAAGCATTTTGAATGTGTTGACTTTAAATGTTATAACAAAACTGTGAGATCTTTTGATAGATCACACATCACTTTCCCTGAATAGCTGGTATACTGTTTAAAAAAAGAAAAAACAAAATTATTTGATATATCAAGAGGAAATAAGGTCAACATCTGATGCAAGGGAAGTCAAAACGCTGATAAAAAAACATGGGCGCGCAGTTTGATTGATGTCTAGGAAAAGCCAGCCATTACCAAAAATTTCAGCAAAATATAAAAGCCGTTACAACTAACTGGGTCATTTATACTGTGTGTTGACGTGCTGGGAGAGGGTTCATGATATATTTTGGAAGTATGCATAGATGAAGTGGAACTCCAGGCCAAAAGGAAAGCGAGTCTGAGTGTGCTGCCCTCAATAAGAAGCTTTGGCTGAATGCTTTTAACTCAGACAACCTAACAAACTCCACCAAAGCATTCACATGATTTTTTTTTTTTGCGTACCTGATGTAAGTAAGTGTGACTGCAGGGTGGAGAAATATAAGAAAAAGAGGGAGGAACACGACAGACGGAGAAACACGTACAATGACGCAAAAACGTGGAAGGACAAACAGGAGAAAGGAGGCTGACAAACGCTGGGATTGATAACTTTGCCAGGGCTGTTTTCCCACTAACCATTTGTGCCTGTGAAGACATTAGAAACAGAATGTGCCAACAGCCTTTCAGCCAGCCTCTCCAGGCTGGCAGAGAGAAATGTAGCAGGAAGTATGAAATTGTCTTCATGCTAAATTGCACATGGTTTCTCAAACCTCACAACCCATACTGCCTTTGAAAATGACGTTCTCAAGGCTTAGCCAGGCATATTTTAATCTCTTCTCAGCTGTTGTGGGTTCATATTTGAGGGGCTTTGGTCCATAATGAGATTTTGATAGGATGATACCACAATCAGTGGACCAAAATTAAAACAAATCATGATTTTCCAAAGAATGGGGAGCGATTTAAACCCTTGGGAGATAACACAAAAATAAAGCAAATAATGACTTTTAGTGATGCTCACCTCATCTCTGTGCGTCGTGAAAACAGGAAATGTTCCAAATACTTTGAACAGTTCAGTGTGTATGATTTGTTGAAGGAGCTCCTGTCCTACAGCAGCCAATAAAGCACTCAACCGATTTATGGGATCATTCTCCGTGACCTCTGGCGGCAAAATACTAAACATAGAATAACTGACCTTGACACTGACCTTTTTGAGCTACTGATTTTTAGATGTACCCATAACATTTCAGCGCTACACACCAATGGTGTTACGTTATTGGCTGCTGACAGATTTCCCAGCCAACTTTCCTCAATTGAAAAATGAAACAAGGTGACTTTGGCCAGCAGCAACACAATTTTCTTTTTCTTTTTGGGGGTTTAAGAGGTCTTTAAAGCTGCACTAATCAATATATCACTTTTCAATTGAAGAAATTATTCTTTCAAATAGTTTGCAAAGTGATGAATCCACTGAGAATTACCACTTGACTCTGCAGCTCAGCCCGGCTCTATGCAACACTTCAGCTACTTTCAACTCTTTGTTTTGGTTTTGCACACTGCAGCTTTAATGTTTTGGTCCAATATCACTGCTCCCATCAATCCTGGATCTATTTAGCTGGACTCAGTGAAAAATGATTTGACCAGAAACTCAACTCAAAGCTGGTGTTGCTTCTTGTCCTCTTGATGTGTAAAACGACAACTATTATCTAACACGTTCAACATATTGACTTTTACGAGGTGATATATGTCACTTTTGTGTTTAGTGCTTGTGCTGATGCCAAGTGGCAAAAAAAGAAAGAAAAAAGAAAATTCCCCATCCTACCCTGGGGGCGCTCGCTAAATCATTCTCACTTTTCAGCAATCAAATAACATCCTACATGAAATAATACGCCAGTAACATATTTTGTTTCACTCTGAAATGTCACATTATGGAAGCTAAAACTGGCCTAATTGCAGGGAGTTGATTATAAAACAGCACTGGGACATAACGACACACTATGAAACTGTACCACACATGAGCCACACTAATGGCTGCTGTTAAATTGAAACATTGCGTTATACCTGCGTGGTAAATGCCAATAATCTTCCTTGTAGTGTGAGTGGAAACGCTTTTAAATCTTATTTGTCATAGTCCTGCTGTCTTGAAAGCGTAATATGACTACTTGGCTAAATATCAGCATGGGTGGGAAGAACATATTGTAATGCCATGTACTCACAGCTCACCCACTCTGGAGATTTCTGCATTTAAAAAGAAGGAGCGGGTTGTTTTTGTTGCTTTTAATCTTGCCCACTGTGGCGCCTGGTACCCCCAACGGACTTGGCTTTCACTTGTAGTCCTCTGTAAACTTCTCAACTTGGCATGACGTTGGTTAATTAAACAGATAGGTAACACCGTCTTGAAAACTGATGCTAAGCACAGTGGTGCCCCTCGACGCTCGCTGCAGTCTGTCCTATGAGACTTGCATGAGGAAGCAATAGCGGCTAAGTAAACAACAGTCGGGAATCTTAAAAAAAAAAAAAAAAAAAAAAAGTGATGTGAGGAGACAGAGTTTGCAGTGTTGGTGCGTGGCAGAGAGATGCGTCTCGCGCGTGCATCCCTTAACCTTTGAGATGCGGCTCCTTTTGAAGTCGGAGCCCGGGTGAGATCTTCAACACCATTAGACGCTTCCCCCTTTCACATTCTGGGGGATACATTGGGCCGTGCGAGCTTTAACTGAAGATAACAACATAAATAATGCCACAGACTCCGTGCTGCGTTTGTTTCTCTTTTACTCGACCGTCACATTCAGAGGCACTTCGTCTGACCTCGCACGCACACAAACTCACACACCGCCTGTCGGTTTTGCACATAATGCTGCGCACGAAAAACCGTGTGGAAAATGATCACCTCGGGGGTCCCGCTATTTATAGTTGACTCTCTAACCCCTGCCTAATCCTCCTGCCATTCCTGCAACACACACTGTAGCTCCATGATGCCGCCACTCCCCACCCCTCCTTCCCTTTTTTTTTTTTCTCACCCTATCTGCATGATGGAAACATATTTCTGGCAGCGAGCTCCTGAAACACAATTCCTCCCCTGTCGATATCCTGCCGCCTCCCTCACACCTCGATCCATCTGTCTCCCTCCTTCTCCCCGTCTCTCTCCCGGCCTGCATCTCTAGCCCATCTCCCGGCGCTCCCTCCTGTCTCCTGTCCGACACCGGTTCTCCTGGATGACTGATCAGTGGCCAAGGCTCTCTGCAACATGCACGCCACCCCCCCATCCTCCCCCTGCACACACACACCCCCCGCCGCCCTCTCCTTAACGCCACCATCACCACCTCACTTAGCCTCCCATCCCTCCTCCCGGTCCATCTTCATTCTGGGCAATTTCCTTCGCTCTCTGTGGGGAGGGCCTCCAATGCCGTTTGTAGTGTGAATCGCTCTCTCACCTCGAATCACCTCCTTCCACCCTCCTTCCTCCTCGCCCGTGTCATGTCGCCGCCGGCCCCTTCCCGTCTCCCCGCGCTGCTCCTCTCGTCGCTTTTCACACCATCCCCTCCCGTCAGGTGGAAACGGCGCCTTCAGATCTCTTGCTCGGATGTTGTTTTCATTAGGTGTTAACACGGACGGCTAAACACACTCGCTCACGCACACCGTACACTCTTGGGCGACGCCACACAGCACGCGCCCAAAAAGCTATTGACTGGTGACAATGGCAATAATCACCTACACTAATCCATTTAGAGCCTTTGTCATTGGTGCTAGCATGGAAGAAGGATTGAGTGGGATTGCGCTGGCTCTCCTCAATGTGATAAATTCTCGGCGGAGCGGGCGAGATGTGTCAAAGTCGGCCTCGGAAACCTTGTTAAACAAAGCTAATCTGGCTACGGATTGATTCTGAAGCGAGGAAACACAGACCTAGACGTAAACACAAACATGCTGTTAAAAAAAAAAAAAAGCAGCTGTGAGTTGACCTTCAACAAGTCTGACCTTCAAGAGCTGAAAGAAACATACGGATGCTGTTGTGTCCGTGGTAACAAAACACGCTGCTCATGACAAAAAAGGTACAACACGCCAAGGTAACGTACATCACGTGCCATCAAGTGTAAGTGGCATGACTACAGTATGAACATATCTCTGCTCCAGCTATCACCTGATGCTCTGACCGATCATTTTTAATGAGGCAGCTTCCAAACAGTGCCAATAGCCTTCGTCAGATTTAAGCAAAGTGGGCGGGAATCGAGTTTCCTTTGTTCATTTTTGGTTGAGTTGGTTTTTTAAAGCACATTAAAATTGCTCGCATAACATCGAGGAAAAAAAAAAAAATCAATTGGACTCATTTCTGATAAGCAGTTTTTTTTTTTTCCTCCCGCATGTTGCCACACATGAGCGTGCATCTGCATGCCTTTTAGGGACTGGAATGAGCAGAGCAGAGATCTCCGTGCAGAATCAATTCCTTTTGGTGCCGATTCAATATGTTTTCAAATTCACTGCGTTTTTATGTGTCTGTAGTGTTGAGAATCAATACATTTTTTTTTTTTTTTTGGTAAATTTTTAAAAACTGGACTGAAGCGTAGTGGATTGATTCTTTTAATGACACTTCACTCCATTTCTGTAAGATTTCTAAGGAGAAGGTGAGTGCTACTCTACCTGCTGCTTTGGGTTAGGCTTAGAATAACTGTGTACCTTAAATATGCTGATTAAAAATACTGGCTATTGTCATGAGTTTGGCACAAATCTGCTTCTCTGTTCACTCACAGCTCAGCATACAGCTTACAGCAGTTTAGTTAAGCTGATAGTCAGCCCGTGAATGCATTTTTGTGCAGTTGGTAATGACAGCTAATCCTGTCTGCGTTAGCTCGCTGTCAGACAAGAATTTCAAATCGTCAGACGTTGTCATTTTTCTTTTTTTTATTAGATTGCTAACTTTCAAAAGGGTAGACCTTCTTCAGAGCACAAATGTTAATTGACCCCCCTCTACCTAACAACAAATCACTTTGCCAGTTTCAGTGTTGGCGAATGTGCCATGACTAAATCATTTATTTTCATTTAACCTTATATGGAAACACATAGGAAGCTGAAACTGTTTGCTCCAATGTACATTATGCAAAGTTAACGTCACACTTAGTTACCCCTGTAGTTACAAATATAAGATCCAGGTGGAAATAAAACAAAAAATGTCTTCCAGTATTTATGACATAATGTTACTAAATTTGTCACAATCCTCTATGTCCGTTTCAGTGTAATGCATTAATGTAACATTTGCATGCAATAACAGAACAACGTCAGTGTAAATACAAACAAGTACTAAGAGCATCATAATATTGATCTAAAATATCTCATTTAAAAAGATAAATCCCTCACTCGTCTGCCCAGTTTCTTTTCAATGCTGCCTCTGTAATCTTGATCAATAGACCGCCACTGGCTTTGTATCCATCAACAAATAACTATGCAAATAAAAATCAATGGTCCAACAACAGAAAATCACTGGCTCGCCAATTAAAGCCTGGCACCTTTGTGAAAGTGCCTGTGGGCCATACAGGCGCTTTTGGAAAGGTGCCACGGACTGCAATAAAAAGAGCGATGAGTTTCATTGTTGGCAAATGATAGGTTGTATCTTATGGTCAAACATATAGCTTTTTTTCCCCCTCAAACACTGATCAACATAATGAACATAATTTCCAGGAACTGAATAGAACAGCATGCTGGGAGAGCATGAAAAAACAAAAACAAAACATACATAATTGTCATGCCGCAGGTGAAATGTGAGGCGGTCCTCCTGCAGACAGGCTGTTCTTGTCTGTTTTTAGGTAGTCCTTGTCCGTCTGCATGGTCATTATCCTCATAATCCAAACACACTCAGTCATTGACCTTCTTATTCAATTGGTTTACTGTTTGAACAAATTATACAGCTCATACCCTTTCAAGAGGTTTCGAGCCATTGGGAAAGCCTCAAATAATCATGCAGTTACAGTCATGGAGACAAGCGGTGGAGAGCACACGCACACACACACACACACACACAC
>JBAJHX010000002.1:11075805-11107319 GCA_037176925.1 Amniataba percoides | reverse complement strand
GCCTCAAATAATCATGCAGTTACAGTCATGGAGACAAGCGGTGGAGAGCACACGCACACACACACACACACACACACACGCATACTGAGCTGTGAGCACCTCTTTGATTCAACCTGTTACCTTAGCAACCGCATGAAAAATGGCCACCAAGGCCTGTCATTTACAAAGACCCATGAAAGGTATTGTGACTAAAAGACTGCGGTGATGAACAGTTGCTCCGATCTGCTCAATCCCACGGATGGAAGACAACTCTGAGCATGAAATATAGGCTCATGTAGATGCTGTGTTCACAAATTTTAAAACACAGAGATCTTTCTTTAGCAAATGTTAAAATGCATTTCTAATTTCGGGACCATCAGCGATAAAAAAGTCTTTTATTAGCAAAATTTTGAACAAAGTAGCAGACTCTCTAAATGTGATACACCGAGACGATTTACACCCCGCAATTTATCCGACAATGCTTTTATCACCGCTGAAAACACACCAAGGGCGCGGCGCTGTGTGGAAGGTGTTTTCCCATATTTCACCCAACTCCGCCGACGACTTGTGACATGCTCTCAGCTGTAGATTGCAGCAGCAACGCGGATGCAAAAACAGCAATAAAACCAGACTAAAATAGCAGCGCTTCCCGTCAGCCCGAGCCCCCAGCAGGCTGGAAATTTGAGATGGGTCTCAGAGATGGGCCGGCTGCGGGGTCTCCACCTCCCTCTTGCATTAATCACTGTTAAGATCATCTCAGATAGCAGGCCGCAGGTCGAGGCTGGGGAATGGGAGGGGAGGCTGAAGGTGAGGGCTATAGGGCCAGAGTGATGGAAGTTGTGGGGGGGTTGATGCTAAAAGGAGGGAGAAAAGGAGGAAGGGATGGGCCCTGCAACGGAGGTGTCTGGTGGGGTGAAAGGTAATGAGGACTGGGGGCAAACAGTGGTGTGGAGGGTTGGGGCCCGCGTTGCTCGGAGCCTTATGGTCCTTGACCTATTTTCAATCAGGAGAGGGAGCAGGTGGGGCGTGAGAGGGAGTGAGCTATAGATGTGCTCTTACTACGTGATGAAATATTTTACCTGTGACCTTCACACTGCATTGTTATACTGTAAACTATGTGTAATTAACTATTTCTATTAAATTAGAAAGCAAAATTTATCAGCCACTCAGGAAAGAGGCCTCCCCATGAAAGAAAGAGGAATGTAAACCAAGATGTGACATAGCTGATGATTAAATGAAAAGTGCAGCTGGTAGTGACAAACGTGCAATTATCACTGGACTCCACACAGCTTTTTGTCACGCTTTTTATCATTGTTTCTCTTCTCTGACCCCAGAGACACGATTACAAATCAATGCTTTAATTGTCAGCTGGATGTGTCAAAAGTTAGCCATGTCTCCTTAAAGGTAATGATATGTGAGTGCGCTTTGTTTCTGCCACCCCCAAGTGGTCAAATCAGCTATTGTAGGTTCAACGACTCCCATTGTGTGGAAAACAATTTAACAATTGGTAACTTTGAACTTTTATTAAAGTGCGTCTGTGCCGTCAGGGCCCTTCATAATTGTGCTGTTTGGGATAATAAGTATTTAATGCCACTGTGTATTACAGCGATCACAGCATGACAAGGGAGACACTGCAGGGACAAACACGATGAGAGAAAGCAAAGCTACCGTAAAATGTATTTAATGCTCTCCAAAAACGATGTGTTTAGGGCACAGGAGTCTTCTATTTCAGCTATTCCATTACGACCATTAAAAAGTAATAACCGGATTGTGAATTTAACAGTTTCTTCAGCTATTTCTTTTCATGTGTGCCCAACAATAAGTGAGAAAACAGGAAGCGCAGACAGGCAGTGCAAAGAACTAAAAGCAAATGTGCCCGGCGAGTCTTCAAAGTGAATACGAGTTCTGGTTTTCTACAAAAGCTCCAGAGCAGATCTGTTGGCCTGGCCTCTGGGCAAACACGCACACATGTACACACACCACGGGCCGGGTCATATTTCATAGCTTTAATGAATAGCTGCTGCCTCTGCTGACAATCCCCTCAGTGCAGAGAGAGAATAATAAGCTGTGCATAATAACTGTCCCTCATCAGCGCTCACTCATCACAGCGCTGTATAGCACACTCGCTCCCCTCGCTCCTCCTCATCTCCCCCTTCAGACTTCGGCGAAGGAGGGGGTTGGTAAAGCAGAGCGAGGCGAGCAACGAGGCTCCCCTGGGAGCTGGCTACACGATAGAGCCATTATGGGGAAATAGGCTCGCGCATTTCAGGGGCCAAAAGGGGGCATGGTTAAGTAAAGAATCCCCACTATTCACTTTCATAGCAGAGATGCAGCCACGGAGCACTGCGAAGTCTTTAACAATGCCTGGCGCGCACAAACACACACACACACTCCTGCACAAACAGTGTGTCGAAGCCGCCGATATTGCAGGCTGAGAAAACATGCAAATTCATGTGAGCGCACACACAAGCCCAGCAGGACAAAAAAAAAAAAGAAAAAACAGAACTGAAATACCTGCTCAGGTGTTTTGCAGCCAGTAGCTACCTTTATTCAGCGGCGAATTCAAATTACCATCAGGTATTCCACTTCCTCTGCACATTTCCCTGCTGTTTAAGGAGTGAATGGATCTGTTGGGTAAAGGCGTTTTCATTATTCAATGCTGTTGCAGATTCAGAAAATGCTCCTGCGAGAGTATTATAATGGCATCGCAACCCCATTCTTGCTCTCAAACTGCATCGCTCTCAAGACCTATTGCCAACACGGAAGGTTTGTTGTACTTCAAAATGAGGATTAAGTTTGAATAATTTATACAAATGCCTCAACAGCTCTTTACCACAGCACACACGCCCGTACACAACCCGCTTCGGCACAATCTCTCCTCCTGCCCTCGCCGTTCCACTCGCTGGCCGCAATCTCTGACACAAAATGGACCAAATTACTGCTACTTTACAGTTCGCCATGTTATATCGGACCCACATAGATCATGCGTTTACTCTGACATGATAGGCAATAATAAAGTCATGATCTTAGGGGAGTAATGAGGCGCTTTGAGGGTAGCCACAGTTGGCTGGGTTCATTACTAAATAACCTGATGATACGCGGGCTACATTCGGGATGAAAACGTACGGTGTGTTTACTGTGACTCTGCACCCTAATACAGTTCATACGCTGTTCTGACCGTTTGAATGGTAGAGTATGGGGCATCTGACAACAATGTAGGGTCCAAATCGTGGCCGTGACAGGTAAAAGACACAAATACTGTAAATTTTTAAGTTGAAATTGGATCTCTTTAGAAAGTTCAACCCACTGCTCTCTGGAGACCAGGTGTACAAAGTGCCTAAAGAATATAGAATATGCTGGAATAATAAGTTAAAAATGAATTAATCAGCACAAACAAATAAACGTGCAGTTGACATCCACACTGGTGCAGTGAACTTCATCAGCACACAGACATCATGGTGCATGTTATATATAAATCATCACAGGAAAGCATTGGAGACACGGAGCGACATTAGCATTCATTAGATGTCATGTTTGTAGCCTTCTGACGAACAGCAGTCCAATATTCACCCTCCTCTGAAAAAGTATGAGGCTCTTTGACTGAATGCTAAGTGCAACGTTTCCAAAAGAAGTTGTCAGCTTTGGTATTTGTTGGCCGGCAGGTAGCAGTTGGCTTTCTGTCAAAAACAGCAACATAATCGGATAATTCTCATTGCGTTTGTCACCGTAAGCAATATCTTTCACTTTGCACATGGTCATTTGATCCATTATTGATACAAGAATACTGATTAGTGCAGCTTTAATGTAGGCCGGTAGAGTAGTTTTCTGATTCAGTATCAGCAGATACTCAGTTATCAAAGAATCACAGGCAGGCTCGGGGGAAAGAAAATGATCAGGACAGATAATATATAAATTTTTTTTGTAATGTGCCATATAAAGGCACAACTGACTCAAGTGAGCAATGCACGAGAGCACTTTTTTGACAAACGCGATGGAGTAAGAAAGAAAGACGAGAGGCTCGGAGTCAAGGACGTGGTTTATCGCCTGAAAGTTTTCCCACCACATCGCATCGTGCCTCGAGGGAGGACTTTTTCAGTGGAGGTTCATTTGAACCCAGGACATTTTTCCTTGTCAGTAGAAAGGAGGCCATTTTTATCTTTCCTTCTTGTTCAATGAACCCACGGGGAGTTTGGCTGTTCTTCCTTGATCCAGGCGGGGTGGTGGGTTTAAAGGGATTCCTGTCCTTTTCCATAGGAACCTAATGCCAGTTTCAGGGTAACACTGCTCATGTGCTCCATGTGTACTCCAGATATTGCTGTCTTAGATGAGCCTTTCTTTTGCCATGTCTTTCCTCTACCTCATCTCTGTGAACACATTATGTTTTTTGTTTTTCTCCATCGTCTGTCTCTTTTTATGGTGTTCCAGAAGCACAAAATAAATGTAGAAGCGTTTCTTTGACACACCTTTAGCAGGTAAATTGTGCAATATTTCCACATTTTCAGTGTGGAAATATTGTGTTTTTATGTTTTATCATGCTTTTCAAAAGCAGACTGGGGCGCTTGATACGAACCTCAGATATCCTGCAAGAAAAAGGACTGATGCAGTGCAACATGAATAGAATTAAAAAGATACTTTTGTACAAGTATTACAGCAGTGAAATAATACATCTGGGCCAAAAAGCCCATCTCCTGAACCTTTATATGCCATCTCTCCACGCTATATTCTGTATTCACAAAGGATTTAGTTCACTTTCTCAACTCCCCTCAGTAGTTCTCTATTCCCATTTCTCTCGTCCCTCGTCTCTCTATATCTCTCTCAGTTCTCCCTAAGCTCCAGGGTGTATTGTTCTTCGAGACTGGAATCATACTGGAGATTTAGAACTTGGTGGATTAGAGGAGGCAGCGTTTTCCCCGGTGGCTATTCCCTTTTGTAGAGCAGACCCAAAAATAAAGGTCCAAAACCGCCCGAGGATAAAGGAAACAATCCATCATGTAGGTTAAAAAACCCCCACTTGCGGTCAGTTAAAATAATAGTGTATCTCTTTGTCTACTGAGCGCCGGCGTTCATGTGTGCAAGTGTGCGTCCACGGGCCGAGGCGATGCAGAATGTAACTCTTGGCATTTTGCGCGCAATACTATACGTGCATCTCAGAGGATTTGCTGTAACACAGTCCCGGATCCCCCGAGAATCAGAGTGAAATTCTGTCTTATGAATCAGTAAGATCCACACTGCTGGGATTATGCTAACATGAACGTATTCTCCGCTGTGATCCCCATTCAGCCATAGGTGTCGGCAGGATGCATTTTTATAGTAAAACCAAAGCAACACAGCTCAGGAGACTCACAAGGAAGCCCGCATCTCACATTCAGGAACTACTTTTCAATATTTCAAGCTTTCCACACAGTACAGCACAGCAGTACAGCAAAACATCATCCATGTATTCTAATTGTGGCTGTGAATCATTTATCATACTCTATATAACATAAGCAAAGCATTTTAAATGATTACGCCAACTGTTCTGACAAAAGCCGCATTATGTTTTTTGCTCTTTTCCAAAACAACATGATTTTCGCTCAAGTCATGAAAAAGCGAGTATGCGAGGATGCTCGCCTCCATTGTCGCGTGGAGGTTGTTATGTTCCAGTATGCGACACGCAGTATGTATGCCATCTAAAATAAGCTATTCATCATTCCATCTGCTCAACACATCACAACATCACACATGGTCTTTTCACAAGAATGGAAAATATTGCAGCACAAACATGCAGCTAATGTGCCAGTTGCTTTTTTTTTTTTTTATAAATCTTTAATAAAAATATACAGTGTGATATAAACTGGAGATGTACTGTAAATTGTTAGACTTCCACTTTATTTAACTTAACAACAAGAGACAACAACCAAGAGCCATCTACAATAAATCACCACGATTTCTGCCTCCTGTAACTATTTCAACAGTCAGACACGTCACGCCCAAAGGCTGCTCAGAGTAACCAGAGTCATCTCCTGTCTCCTGCAACTAAGCAGCTTTTCTGCAGCAGTCAGGGATTAAGCACCTTGCTTAAGGCCACTTCAACATATGATTTCTATGGTTATTACTCAGAGAGCAGAGAGCAGTAGCCATTTACTTTTCTGACTGGTCTGAGGATTCGGACTGGCAGCTCTCCAGCAACCTGCCAGCTCCCCTCTTTCGGCCGCCACGCTGTACCATCCAGAGGTCAGCCGACATGTCTGGTGTGAAAACTCAACATTTTCAGCCACCCTGGCAGAGCTGCTCCCTGGCTGCCCGATGTCAGACTGTCTGTCCAGTGCTTCTTTTTGATTGGATTGAAATTTTTGACCAACAGATTGATTTTTCTTACGCTGAGCACTGTGAGCTTCACAGAGACTCTCAGAGATATTTTCTGAAAATTTGCACCTTTTTGGGGCACTAAACAGTCAAAGTGCTACTAAAGGACAGGTAAAATGAAGAGAAGGAGAGCAGGTTAAAAACTGTGTTTGGTTTTCTTGCAATATGTAATTTAAGGGCCGTCCTTAAAGGGACAAAATGAGAGGAAGTAATGGAAACTTATATACAGTTAATACCCACAGTGCCTGATTTATCACAGCAGACTCACCAATTTAATGTCTGGAAGGTGTAAAATCTGCAGACACGCACAGAGGGGGAGAGATTACAGCAGGGGATAAAACAGTGAGCTGGGGAGATCGACAGAGTGTGAGAGAGGAAAAGAAAGTTCAAAGATGCATCATGAGGTTGCAGTACCAGAGCTCATCACACGACAAGACAAAAGAGCAACAGCAGAAGGATCTACTCCCTTATTTCGGCATTTTATTTGTTTAAATAAAATAGATCACAGTTTCTTTTATATTCAATAGTCTCATGTTACTATACAGCAAACCTACCTTGGGCACAAAGAAGGACAAATTTTCAGAATATCCTTCACAACCAAGCGCTCTCTGCCACCGCCACACACAGAGAGGCGCACACGAATATGCAAACAAACACAGGCGAAACCAACTCGAGGTGGCAGACTGCGCACCGCGGGATGTGTAAGCACTGTACGTGGGGGACAGTGTCATTCAAAGTGACATGGGGGGTGAGGCAGGGATTCAAAGAGAACAAAGTTGTACCTCTGAAGATACATGCAACTCTGCAGACATCACCACAACCGCGCATCACGCTGATGCGCGCCCGCAGCACGCGAGGAGGAACCAACGGAAAGCAGCTGAAAATTTGGTTTGTAGCAGCATGGGAATGAGTAATGCATGTTGAAGGCTGTCTTTGGAAGCCCTGGGAAGGATGGATGTGTGGCAGCTTGAGGCCTGGTGATCTGTCTTCCACTGTCGAGGCTTATAAATACCTGAGATCTGACGGGGGAGGACAGCTCCTGGATACAGACGATGCCCACGTAGGCGGAACACGCATGTGCGTGTCACAACCAACACACCTGCACTCACACACACACACACAAAAAAAAAACACACAGACGGAAAGAAGAGTAAATACATACAAGTAACACCTGCGCACAAAGCCGCCGAGACGCTCCGCTCAGAGGTAATTTTCATTTTAAGACCACATGCTTTGAGACAATTTTTCAGAGGAGATAGGGTTCAGTCATTGCAAATTGACTGATCAATCTTCATAACTGCCCTCGGTACAAAAACAGATGTTTTTCCCTCCTCTCCATGGGGCAGCTGTTAAAATGAGTCCATCCTTTTTCTGCACCAGCTGCACTCAAACTTAAAGCCAGAGTCATTTGTTCGTGTTTTCAAATATACGTTTGGGTCAGAACAGTCAAAGTCAACAGTCTTTTCTAATGGTGCTAATCACCAGTTGATCTAAACTAATGGTGTGGCACAAATTAAGAGAAAGAACCGTGCCTCGTTTTTTTTGACAAAACACACCCCACCCCTCTTTTTGCTCTCAATGTGCCAAAGCAGTGGCCTAGTTGGCTCATCAGTGTCACTGCCAATGTCAGCTTGATGGAGGTTTGTGCTTAAGTGTTTCAGCGTGGGAGTATGACGGGGTTGGAGAGGGAGAAAGAGAAGGTTCAGCTGAGATTTCAAACCTTTTTCTATTCGGCCACTGACCAAACTGCGGTGCTCAGACATAGCATACCATCAAACCGCTCGCGGGCTCCAGTCACGCGGGGATTGATCCACATTACTGGCAGCAACAACACAGTGTCGGCTGACAGGTTGAGTTGTCGGATGAATACATTTGAAAGCAGATTAAATTGGTGCTTGTTCTGGGCTTAAATAGCCATTGATCCTCAACGATTCAACAAACATCTGCAGTTGAATGGATGACATAATTTAATTTAAAAAAATGTATATTAGAAAAAGTAAGAGGCGGCAAAGAGGGCTGTCTAAACACGCCGGGCATTTCAGAGAGCTTTATTCTTCATTTGTGTCCACGTTAAGAGTCTGTGTCGTGTTTCTGCCTCCTGTTAGCTCTGTTCTGTGTCTAAAGCTGTTGAAATTCAAGTCACTGTAGCAGCACTGCTGCGTACATGTTTGTCTCTGCCCTGTACAGTACCGCTACTAAAAGAAAGTTTAGAGGGAAATTAAAAACATGGCTGACTGAGCTGCCTCGACAACAGACGGTCTTGAAATAAGCATTGAAATACGTCAAGGTCGAGCCCGAGGTCATCGTACCTGAAAGTAGATTTGTATTGCACACAGGGTTGATAAATCAAGGCTTGCATCATGAAATCCAAACAAACACACTAAATGAACAAAAGCTCCCCAGAGACAGCGTTCATTATGTCCCAGAAACCAAAAGTGCTCGACTGAATAAACAACCAGCGGACGGTTTTTGTAGCAGACCTGCACCAACAAAACTCTGACTCTACTGAGGTTTTCCATCCTCCACAAGCACTTTGTTTTTTTTTTTTTGTTTTTTTCTTTCCCCAAAAGAGTTTGGCATTACTTTGACATTTATTTTCAGTTACACATGAATTGGACTGCACAGCAAACAAACCTCCATAAATCCACAATTCATCATTCTCATACCTTGGTTTTGGTATGAATTCATATTCAGACATAAGATAATATGATATGGTCATTAGTGAAGCAGTCACCTAACTTGGTTTTGTCGCCTTCAAACAATCCAGTCAAATGCAAAAAACAAATGCAGTTAGCAAGCTAACTGACAGTTAAAGTCAGTTAGCTTAGCTAAGCTAACTGACTTTGTCCAATGGAAAATAGGTTTAACTTAACATAAAGTAGGTGTATTTGTTTTTGTTTGTTCATTCATTTACTTGTATGCGTTTCATTTTTGTTTGGACTTCATGCTAAAATTATGAAAAAAAAACCCACATACAAGTAGCTGTGTTTTGTGAGATCCTGTAAAGCAAGGCAAAAAAACGAGAAAAGGAAGTGGTCCACCTCATGTTTTCTAATCTGTGCAACCTGTCCAAATGTGAAAAGTGCTTCCAAATAATATGTTATATCTTTTGTCTGCAACAACCTGCCAGAGGTCTGCAATTTCCAGCAAGCATACAGCGGCCTCAAGGAAGCAGAGGATGTGGGCAGTTAGAGTGCCATTAGAGGGTGTGTGGGTGGCGGTAGGTTGGGTGCCATTCGGGCAGCCTACTGAGCTGTGCAGTGAGCAGAGGGCCCGCGGCTCTTGTGTCAAACCTGTTTAAAACGGTTTGGCTTATTCACCCTGTCCCCTCCACCATTTGGCTCGGCTGCTTATAGCCAAGCGATCTTTCTCCACCCGCTCCACATTTCTCCGTATCACACCGTCCCCTGCAGCTTATTTTCAATTTCAGCCCAGTAGGTGTCCTTTTAGTCCATTACCATTTTTTCAGGCTCTTTTTCTTTCTTTTTTTTTTTTCGACAGACTTCGCTTCCTGTATCACCAGCTACAAATGCCCTCTTTTTAGTTGAGGAAGCATTACATAACCTTTGTATTCCAAGGCCTTTGGTCTGGAAGATTGAACAGTCTTATTGGGAGCGCCGCAGCAGTCAGAACTCAAGTTTATACCACAGACTGCACATTAAGATAGCACATCTCCACCTCCTCCCAAAGCATGTAGGTGCAGCCGGATTATCTCAGATTTGGGTGAGGTTATTTTGTTCATTTGGAGCCCCCAGTTAATCAATAATTATAGATTTCTAAAACTCACCTGCTAAAGTTAAAGTGACATCTCTTGGCCATCTTCCTACTTTTTTATATATGTTTATATTCTATCAAGATCAAATAACTAACTACTTAAAACACTTGGACACGCATCATTTTAATAAGAAATAAAATGACTACTACTAAATTAAATGGGTTTTTTTTATCTAACAGGGCACTTCATATCGATGCAAAGCAGCAGCCAGCAGATTACAATCCAGAGTAGAAAAAAATTGCATTCACTTATTCACTGACTTTTAAAGATGGCAAGTAGATGCTTTCTTTTTTATTTGTCCCAGCGCTTCAATCCACCAGTTTTACAGTACTTAAAGTAAAGTAAAGAACAAAAAAAACTGCAGTCAAATATATACAGTGTCATAACATAAAATGGCTATAATTTGTGTATTCAAATGTATTTATTCGTTTTAGGGGGATTTCTGTCTTTTAGTTTTTCCTTTTTCTGGGCCATCCTCATGTTCACTTTATTATCTTCCACACGTATTATTTCATCCACCAGCACTATTCTGCCTTAATTCTGTACAGTCAACAATTTTATATCTGCATTTTTTTCAGTTCCTCTCATCTGTCTTTTTTTTTTTTTTAATCTTCCTTTGCTGACACTTGCATAGAATACGTACATGTACACAGCTTACAGCTTTTATCTGTGACACATGTGCACACGCGCACTATTTGTGGCCATTACTAATCTGGAACTGACTGATAGAGTTCTCTCCTCACACCAGCTCGAGTTAGCCTTTTTAACCCAGTGTAGTGCCACGCATCTGCAGCAGCACTTTAATTAAAGTTGGCCACTGCACCGCTCACTGTCTCCCTAGCCATGTGTTCTTGTTACCACTTGAATACGCTCCAATTTTTTATACGAGGCCTTGGTTCCTCCCAAAATATCAAAATCGCTGACTCTTAAATGAATGCCTGTATTATTATTTCTGTAAAAGTTACGAGGAGTCAGTGTTGAGCATCCACTGTACGTCTCCATGCCACAATATGAGCTTGTATAATATCGCTCCTTTATGAGTCTATGCAGTAGGATAACTAACCTTAAAATAGAACTTTATTAGGTTAGTTTTGCATTTGTAAGCAGCATGTAGTCTCATTACAACTGTAATCCACTTAAATGGAGCAGTAGGATTCAAGTGTTTATTGATGTTTTTGTCAATCCTGTATTTCCATAATTATAAACAGTTAATAAATACTGAAATATTATATCATAGTAATAAAAGGATATATTACCCATTGTTGCAGTTATAAATAATGATATGTTTTAAGTTAGTACAGTTTTAAACCCACCTGTGAAGGATTTTGCATGTACATGAACACTACTTAATAAATGTTTTCTATATATAATAAATGCCACACCTATCAGTTATCAAGCTGTTTATGCAGTTGATGAATGATACAGTTACATATACTTCATTAGAGGAGTTGCAATTGTTGAAGAAGACATTAACATATATTTATTATGGCTTGCATTAATATACACTCAGTATAGCTTATCATAAACCAGTTATTCAGTTTTTATTCACTGTTTATATATGTGGAGATTAATATAAAGTGCTATGGGAAAAAAATGAATCATGGCAAAGACTGAGAACCGAATGAGATGAGATGTATTAGATTTGCGATGACAGATTTATAAAATGGGTCTTTCATGTTCTGTTCCATGTGTTTTTATAGCTGCACTTGCCCAGGTCTACCTCACACACCACCACCTCCAGGCGTGTTATTTATGCGCTGACAGCCAGTGTCAGATCTCAGATGGACGCCGAGATGTGAATTTGCAATATCCTCACCCAATCACAGATCGCGTGCGCCAAACCGATCAAGATTTTTTAGATGTCCTGCATCTAAAGCGGTCGAGGCGCACGCGCAGAGACAACAGGGACGCACACATCGTCTATTGTTTCAGGGCAAGATGAAATCTGCAATGTGTGCACACAGGCCCCTTCATACTAAATATTTCATTGACAATAAACACCGCCGTGATTGATGTGAAGCTGAGTCAGTCAGAGAGGAAGGGCGAAAGGGGGGGGGATAAGAGAGGAAGATAAAGAGGAAAAGGGAGAGGTTGGGGAGTAGAAAAAGACGGACACGCTGGGAAGCAACCGAGCGGATCTGGATTCTGCTCATCCTGTTACTACAATAATAGAGGTGTAGAGGTCAACGCATGCTTGAAGTGAAAACACTTCTTTAATTTTGCACATTAGGGCTCGGCCTTGTTTGTAATGAGGCCCTATGACTCATAACGCTTGCCATGTTAAGGAGGGGGCGGACATTACAGTGCTGTAATTGAAGGCCAAGCTCTCGCTCCTCCATTGGGCAATTTAATTACTGCAATCAGAGGATCAAGAGTTACCGAAAACGTCTTCAGTTACTCCACAGTCCCTCTCCATATATTAAGAAACGTGGCTTCGGGTAGCTCTGAAGGGCCCCCTTTCTCAGTGATCATCTTATTAAAGAGCTGCTTTTTCTCCTTCTCTTGCTGTAAATGGGCCAACAGATTGCAGCTCCTCTGAGACAAAATGGCTCAGGGATCTGGGCTTTATCCCTCTCCTGGCGTCATGGTCACTCTCAAAACCAAGTCTGAAATCCCCTTTCACTCAACGGTACAGTAAGGCTCATGAATAAAATATAGCCATGAACAGGAATAATCACGCAGGGGCCACAACGTATTAATAGAACCTTTGCAGTCATCTGTGACTCCGAGTCGTCCTCCTATGGCCGGCCACAATTAAAGTTAAAATGAATTCTTTCAGGAATGAGCACTTTTATAAAAGCCTGGGGAAGAATCAAAAACTGGTAGAAATGCGCAGCACGAAAGGATTAATGTTTATAATGTGTCAGGGGGGCCTCCCGGTGAAAGACTTGGATTGGCCGGGACGTGTGCAATTGACTGTCACTGTCGGCCTCACTGCTCTTGTCTATTTGGAGTTCACGATTATAACAGGGGCAGATCCACCACCCGAAATTTGGTGCAATTTTGGACACAGAGTTCACGCAGTTTAAACAAAAGGAGGCTTCTCATCTGCAGTTATTATTGACCGTGCATGTTGTCAGCTGAAATGACAACTGCTGCCAGCATACTGAAATAACTGAAGATAGCTAGCACTGAAATGGAATGAGTAAGTCAAAATATTGTTTGTTTGCTTACTTTGTGTTTCTGAAAGAGAGAATCAATTCAAAGGAATCATGTTACCCTTTTTGTTACCCCTTTTTTGTACAGTAAGATGCTTTTGGAGCACAACACAGACCGCTACCTGTAAAAGGCATCACCACTTTTAGATGCTGCGACAGTTATAGGCCTAATAATTATATCATTAATGTCAAAATGGCATGACGATGCCTTCACCTGGCTACAGTCACTGCTGACATGATCACTGGATCGTGAAGTCTTAGAAATGCACTTCAGTTAACACCAACCCCACAAAGAAACTAATAATTTCCAGTTTGCGTGGCTATTAACATCTGTGTTTGTGGACTCTGCTCTTTTTTCATTATGGCAATGAGCAATGAGGCATATTTGCAGAGAAAGGGGCAAATGTACGTTTTATACCTAAATTAAATATGTGCAAATATCACTAAAGCGCTGAGATGCTGTTTGCTTTGCAGTGCAGTTTAGGGACCATATCTCCCTTTGCAGGTGCTTTGAGGTGTTTTCTTTCTTTTTTTTTTTGAGAACGTGGGTTTCGTTTTGTTTTACTTTCAGTGGTTTAGGAACTGAAAAACTTTGCAATGCTTTTGTGAAATGGATCCTGAGGCTAAAGCTGCATGTCCCAACTCACCAACTGATGACAACTAGCGGCATTGTTTGTGCTTTGCAGTGTCAAACTAATTATGAGAGCCGATAAACAAGCAGTCGAACTCTTGTTTTGTGACATTTTATATAAGTGGTTCTCAAAATATGCATTAACAACTCAATGCTGACAGGCCCTCAGAGCTCTACCTACTTCCCCAATAATGAAGTGCAGTTCTGTACGTCTCCCTCTTCGTCCCATTCAAGGCTAGGCAAGCTGTGTCAGTGGATCAAACATCTATTTAGTCTTTTATTGACCTAGCACAGCATGGGAACTTACAGGCATCTCCAAACATTCAGTATATCTGCTGCTGGATGGTCCCTGATGACCCACCATGTGTGGAATATAGAGCTAAAAACCCAAACCCCTCTGACGTGGTTAAAGAGACTGAGAAAATACTTAATATTACGCCTGCGTAATGCGTGCTGGAACAGCCATCTCATGAATATTTAATTTTCTGCTCCAGTGCAAATAAATAGATAAAATGATGGACGAACATTTTAAAACAACATTAGTTATTTATTAACTTATGATGTCCAGACAAATCAGAAACAATTTCTAATCTAGGAAGGCACAACCGCTTTCTTATTACCGACTTCTCTATCATTATTAATATTTTTATTCACAGATGAGCATTAAACAGACTATTTCAGGCCCGGTACCTGTGGTCAACAAACACTGATGTTTACATCTGGTACACAGATGAAAGAAGTCAGAGCAAGGCATATCATGGAAAGTCATGTTTGTACTTAGGCCCCTGTTGCCAAACTTGTGTGCCGTCATCCATCTCCATCTGCAGCAAACAACAGCACCAGTTTAAGGGCAAGATAATTAAATGTGAAGATGCCCCGGCCGTCCCCCAGCATGCATGCCCGAGAGAATGAAAGGGGAGCACCTGGGTCCTTTACAGTACGCATGCCCGGCGTACGCAGGCATTTGTCATGCATGTATGTCCACAGGTATGCGTTTGTTTCCACGTGTGACGAGGACACCTGAGAGATGAGAAAGAGAGGGCTCGGGAGCCCGCCGGGGACCAATTTCCCCAGCCTACTTCCGCAGGCCTGTTCATTACTGCGAGCAGGAGGGAACAATACTCCACAGCCCGCCAACTTCATTTGCTGCCATTTTCTCTCATTCGCTCCCTCTCCTCCTGAAACACAACAGCGCGCCACCCCGACTTCCCACTGTGCACCACTGCGTGCCTGTGAAGCCGAGATTGGTTGCAGTGGGCTCTCCAAGGTTTCAAAGCTGTCGCCGCTGCCTAGAATGTTTTCTCTCCCCCTCTATTTTTCATCTGTCATGTTCTGAGAGCGAAAAATAAACCAGACATCTTGGTTTTAGTTTTTTTTTCTCTGTATTGCATGTGGGATCCGACAGTTTCAAGTTGGCACTGGAGAGGAGAGAGCGAGTGAGATGAAGGACAAAGGCAGATATACAGCCTGCATCTGAGGGATGCTAATGCACCGAGATAGCAGCAAATGGAAGTTGAATGAACTATCCTGTCTTGGACTTGTCTTTTAAAAGTTTGTTTGCCTGGCTCTCCATCGCTCGTGCATAAATATCTGCACATACAACACAACGAACGTTTCATTTCAAAAAGACACTAAACAAATAAAAAAAAAAACAAAGTCCTGAAAATACGTCTGTGGTTTTGAGCGAGACGCCGTGCGGTAAAGCAGAAGATGCAATTTGTATTTTGGTAGAGATACATAGCTAAAATTAGATGGCTGATGTACAATAATGATACTATATCATGCCAACGCATGCAGCATATGATGGATCCATGCGGAAAATGAGATCTCATTTCACATTTCTTGCAACACTTATTCTTAGCGTGCAGGAATACAGACAAATAGAACCATCAGATGGAAATTGATCCTTTGCACGAATCAGTTTTACAGGCAGCTCACAGATGGGTGTGCTCACAGCAGCATGCCGAATAAATCAGGTTTGTAATGGCCCCTACTGCAGGCATGACAAAAAGTCTGGGAGAGGCACTGAGCCCCATATGAGCTCGTGGAGCGACCAGCGGCAGGGCGTTTTTCTGAGTCAGATACCGCCTCTTGAAAATGAAGGGTATTCAGTAAGTAAGGCATTTCTCTGCGGACCCAAATGTTTCCTTGAACTATTTGCTTTCAAGAGTGAATATCAATGATGTGTGGGAATTAGAATCTGCGCTAGAAACAAACATGTTTGAAATTGAAATGCTGAATAAGACGCTCGTTCACGCGGAGACTATGAAAGAAGCCAGTTTCTCTTGTCTCAAAAAATTGTGCGCCTGCTTTTGTGACACTGAGATCAAATCCTCCGGGGGATTTGACTGCCAAACAAATAGTGCTGTGCATCATTTTTAGAAAATGTTTAACCTTGCATTAAATAGCCCGCAAGCTGACATGTAGACTGCCTGAAATAGAGCTCATTCAATAAAAATAGAGTTCATGCCAGCGAATAAAATAATGAGTATGTCTATGTGACATAGAAATATCTATTTCCAGCCTTTTAAAGGAGGCAAATTGTAGCAGGTATGTTGGATTATCAAGTAAAGAAAGTGGAGGTAATCACACTTCCTCATTCTCTGTGTGTTTGTGCATGTGCATACATAAATACACAATATTTGACATTGTCTCCAAGAGCAGAGATCTTCAGCTTAATATCAGCCTCTGTGCAGAGTGAATGTCTGTGATTGGGTTTAGACCTGTTTTCACCTTTCTGCCAAATTACTGTCATTGTGTTGAATGGCAGATATGGTGAGCTAATACACATCAGGCGAATTAGTATGCCCCCGAAGCGCCCAGTGCACTTTGTCAGGAGGAGAGGTGATGTAAGAGGGGATAAATGTTGCAGTTTCCCCCTGACCCGGGGCTCAGTATTCCCCGCACAGTGACACACTGCCCCCTCTGGGCTGCTAATGGAGATTATATACTTTCAGCAGTGTTTTTTTTTTTTTTTAATGTCATTTATCTCGATTTGCAGTGATGTCGGAGCGTTTGAGCCTCTAAAAGACATGGTGAGCGGGTGCTGACGTCATGTTAGAGGAACATTAGGACACCTCCCATCACATATCAAACAAATCATACTCTGCCTACATGATGTTTAATCTGGGTTAGAAAACTCAGATGTGCAAACTCAAGTGAGATGAAGAAAGATGAAAAACTGAAATGAAAATTAATAACAGTGGGCCCTTTCACCCCCACTGAGCAGATGTAGTCTGTATTGATGGAAATAATCTGCTGCAGTCAACTCAAATCGGACAGTCTTTAAACAAACATTTGCTGTTTTCAGCTGCTCAAATGTGACAAATGAGTGATTATTTGGACTAAACTGTGGATTTTCTGTTATCTGACATTTGTAGACCAAAACAATCACACAAAAAAAAAATTCATTTGCAGTGAAAATAATCTTTTTTTTCCATGTCTGCTTGCCTGTCCAAACATTTTAAGTGTTCATTGTCACCGCTTAGCTTGTGTGCCTATTTCTGACACCATTTCTGCCTCCTCGGCTGAGGATATTTAAATCCATGCTTTCAGTTCACACAGGCAGTAATATAACGGCCCCCTTAGCACGCTTGTTTTCCGAAGGTTCCCATGTATCACGACAGAGCCGGTGTGTGAAGTTTTAAATAGAGAACAATCAGCAGGGATGATTTGATGTGCAAGCTGTGGCGCGGGGTACAGCGCCTCAAAAGACCACTTGCTTTCATTGGAAAGAGAACAAACAATGGGCACCTCGCCGTCGCTGGGTCCAGTGAAGCTGAACTTAGCTCACTTTAGATGAGAACGCAGCAAAACAAACGCATGTCACGTCGCAGCAAGTGAAATCAAAAGGTTCTCGCCCCAGTTTGCATCGTGCATTAGACCATCGGTGAGGGAAAGACCTGAAACCAGATTTGATTCCATGACGACAACAAGCATTCAGTTCCTCCCACATGTTCCTCCAGCTTTTTGATTGATTGATTTGAAATGTTGTTGTAAAGCCACTTGAGACAGAAACTCAAATACACCTGATTGGACTTCTCACTTGTATCCTGATGCTTGATTAATATGCCAAGTTTTTCAGATATTTAACATCTTTGTGGTATCATCTATCAAATAACTGAGCTTTATAAATCTCAATGGTTGAGTACAAACGATCAACACGCTATCTCGCACCTACAGCTGAATCTCAAAAAGGTCATGGAGCAGTAGTCATGGAAGGATAGTTAGACTGCGGAAAATAAGATTAGCAATGAGGGGAAGCCGGGGGCACTCTTGCCCCAACCTTTCTAACAAGGTATGTATGGAGTGAGGGCAGACAGAAGAAAGGTTAGCGCAGTTATAAAGAGAGGGTGTGCTTGTTAACCAGGGTTACATTTATTCATAAAGCACACTTAACACACAGGTTTCTCACTAAGTGCTGCACGAAGAACAGAAGTCATGAATAAAGATGAAAACGAGTCCTGAAAACACGAGAGAACAAGCATCTCACAAATGCAGTGATATGGGCCAAAACCTGTGTGTGTGCGTGTGGGTGTGGGTGGGTGTGTGTTGCTCCATTTTCTTAGTATAACCTAATGTTAATATGTTTCTTAACTTGGCAGCTTATTACAGAGATGGAACAATGATGCCCTGGAAACTTATACTGTAAATGTGATTTCATATAAAGGAGAATTCAGGGTCAAAGTCATGCCGGGATCTTTAAGCAGCTGTCTGAGTGAAATCCAGCAGCATTAGGTTGCTCAGAGTGGTTTTGGAACATCGTGTAGCCGAAAAATACATTGTTTTCTGCTATCTATCATTTCACATTGGGTACATAAGTACATACACTGCAAATTAGCACAAAAGGTCATCAGTAGAATGAGAAAAGAATGAGTTTAATGGATTCTTACGGCTCCAAAGACAGAGCCTATGAAGTCACAATATTACTCGTCTTAGGACTGAGCCCTGAGGGACTTGTTGCAGGGAAATGATTTATTGTACTGAGTGGACAAATTATAATCCCTCAGAGGCGGCGTGCTATAGTTACTCAGGGTGGGCAGGAGCGCAGCTTTAATTCGGCTGTTAATGCTGTGAAATCCTTGTTTTCCTGCAGTGGGAGTTTGAAGCCCAAGAAGCTAAAAACCAATAAGGCTTTACTTTCGTCTCACAGTTTTATTAACCAAATTCTTGTTTCACAAATGAAAGCAAATCTCACGGACTCATGCTCCGTGTTGCACTCTGAAAACAAGCAAACTTGCAAGAAACTGACAACTACTTCTGAATGGATTTAGAATGATTTATTCTAATTTATCTCGATATTATACTAAATCCAAAGTCATTGTTCCTTGTATCAGCCTGCTCATGCAAGGCCTCAGCAGTTTGAGTTAATCAAATTCAGTGAGTATCTTCCACTGCTGTATAGACTTTTATTATGACATTTTTTTGTCGCACTGGACAGTGTTTCCTTTCTAAAGCCCTGTTAGTTTCATCACCAGGACAATGAGCAAACATGAGCTAACAAGGCAAAAGAAACTTCCTTGATTTGGATAGTTCCTGCTGCTGAAGCCTCATGTTTGAGTGGCACAGAGCGTGCGGATAAAGGTCCGTTATCCCTCATCACTTACAGTGTAGTCACGCAGCAAAGGGCTCACTTCAGAGCCGGTGCGGACAGGAGGAATGATTACGAACAATAACCCTCTCAAAGCACACGTGGTATGTTGTATTAGGCTCAACTTGGGGGGAAAAAAAATTGAAACCCATCCTCAAAGCCAACACGAACGAGAAACCTTTAAAGTGGAAATTTTCTGGTCAGCCTCATATCCCCGTTGGAGAAAGGCATTTAGGACTCAATGTCTGCTAATGTGGCAGGTAAGGCTGGACTGACTGTGGGCTGTTGGTTTTGGCCAGCTCAGGGAGGGAAGCAAGTATGTGAGATGCAAAAAAAAAAAAAAAAATAGAGTGAAAGTCCAATTTCTCAAGCGAGCAAAACATCACTTGCCCTGTCCGCTGATGCATGAGATGGTTAGGACAGTTTGATTGAGAGCAGTGAAGGTAATTCAATACTTGCCTGTTTGCTCGCCGCCATTGTGGTAGGTTAGGAACGGGCATGGGGTGTTAAAAGATGCGTCCTACATGAGTGCGTCCCGAGTTAACCTCATCTATAAATATGGGAATTCTGAGAGCAGAGGCCTGTGAGGATATTTTTCTTGTCTGGCACAGGAAAAAAAGGGAGTCTGTGTTGGAATAATGCTCCTGGGAGTAGATCAAGCCCATTGGATATCAGTCATTTGAACTAGGAAGAAAGGGAAACCACTGGCTCTGCACTATCTTGTTTGGATGATCATGACAGGCGTCCGCTGGATACCCGACCAAATACCAACAGCTTAGATCCAACATTCAACTCACCTTTTGATCTCATACTTCTTTTGTCTTGTGAAATCTCAGGTGAAATGCATGTCTTCTATTTTCCATGTTAATGCAATATAATGGAATTTTCACAATTCAGATGAGCTGACAGAAAGAATCGCCATTTATGTGATGTTTAAAACTGTATAATTCATACACCCAATGTCCCCCTGTGCCGCTACAGCTATAACGGGGGTTGAAAATTAATTGAATTAATGGATGAGTGAAAACTGTATGATTGCTATCTAATCGCTTACTGTATGCATCCATGCATGTGGCTCTTATACCCACAAAATGTAAATGAATTTGCCACACCTGGGCTGATTAGCATATTTTATGCTATGTTTTTTTCACAAGGCTGTTTTTTCTGAAAGCTATAGATTAGTTTGCCTGCCTGCCTGCCGTCAGCCTGTCTTTCTCTCTAACTGTCTGTCCTTGCATGTGTTGGCTCGGCTCAGCCTGCACTCATCCCCAGCTGATCTAGCCCTGGCTCTATGTATGTCAGCCTAAGGGGGGCCTGTTTGTGGATACGGGTGCGCGTGCGTGAATTGTGGGGTTTGTCCTACCTGGCACAGTGCATGCGATCCCTAAGGACCGACGTGTGTGTGTGTGTGTGTTTGTGTGTGTGTGTGTGTGTGTGTGTGTGTGTGTGTGTGTGTGTGTGCGCTTGCATCACTCCAGCTGTCTCCTCACATCCATCTCCTTCTCTGATGACTGAACTTCACAGTCAATCTCTCTCCGAGCTGCTACCTTCAGGGCTCCACCCAATCAGACACACAATTTCAAACAATGCTTCTTGGGACTGGAGCCAAATCACGCAGTGAAAAGTGGAGCTTACACACGAGCATCTGCAGAGCAGTTATGTTATTTTTTAAAAGGCCGACACGGGATGGACAGTTTCCCTGAGATCGAATAGGTGCTTCCTCTCTGCATGCAGCTGATTCTAGCGGACAACAGTCTGATGCTTTCTCTTGCTTGTGCATTAAAGAAAGGACAAATTACCCATCCACATTTGTGCAATTTCACACAAGGTACCTTTCAGCCTTTGTATTCTTTAGCCAACGAGGAGAGGTAATTCCTGATGTTATCTGGAGCACCGCATCCACTAAAGGTACAGACTGCAGCCATATACTTATATTTTATTTATCGACCTTCAACATATAGAACACACAGCTCCCTCACGAAAGAAGGGGAAAAAAAACTCTATTATTATCTCCGTTATTAACCATACCTTCCAATGCAACAAAACACACATTTAATGATTTATGAGCTGAATCTTCAAAGCCCCTATGTAGTATTTAAAATGTATGACTTTGTGTTGTAACGTACAGAAGCAAGCAAAGCTCACAAAGTGTATGTGCTAATGGACGTGCAAATGTATTTGTCATGAGGGAATAAAAACAGTAACAAATCTACAGTCTTAGGGTGACAACGTGCAAATGCGTTGACAGAATTTGAGTGGGCGGCCACGTAAAATGATGTCAGAAAAGGTGCAGAGGGCTTTTCACACGGCGTTCGAAGATCTGACAAGCCCTTTGTTTGAAGCTTACTTAAATCTATCATTTTAACAGCTGCCCTCCTAAAATATATAATTTGTCATTCATTAATGACAAAAATGAAAAAGAACTAAGCCATTATTTTCCCATGGGGAGCAGGAGTAGCAGGCGGCTGCACAAAAACACCACACTATCATGATTTTATACCAGATTTCGCAATAGCTCAACTACAACACCAAAATACACTGAGCCCAACAACGTGCATCTCCCATGATCCTGGCACTGACATTCCAGAAAGAAGATGAATGATAAACTTTGCCATGTGGTACTGGGACGGCAGGTGATAGCCAACGCCAAAGGTAATTTTTTAAGCTCCTCCACCGCTCATTCTCACGTGGCTGTGAAGACGTGTGGATCAGAAAGTGCTGCTCAGAGTATTTACACATAACATTTGTAAAAGTCTCCGTTTCAAACCTGTGTCCAGGCAAAAGACACATTTCTCATGTTGCAATATGGAGCTTTGTAAAATGGCCTCTAGTGAGTGTAAATCTATGCAAAAAGGGTAAACTGATGGCCACAGCCAGCTGAGTGAAGGTCATCGGTGTATCAGTGTAGTGTGGCAGTATGTTAGACAACCTAACGTTTACAACTCCAACAGAGGCGTAAACGCTAACGTGGACAAACTAGTTTTCAGGTGAAAAGAGTGTTTTTAAATTTTGACAGCTTTTTGCAGACGTAGCGCGCTTCACACAGCAGCATTCAACTGCTCGCATATGCACACAGAAGTGTAAACCTGCGACTTCCCAGACTATTTAGATTATTCCTGCAAAGGAAGTGTTGACAGAGAGCTACCAGTGTGGGATCGGCAGCGAGTTAATTAACAGCCACGTTTTCAGCTCCCCAAAGGGAAACCACACCTGTAGGGGAAGAGGGGGTGTGTGAATTCGACCTAACACATACAAAACTGGAGAAATCTCACCACTAATGAACATGGCATCAAAGTATCACACAGTACCAGTAACACGGCAAGTGTGAGTGATGTTTAACTCAACTAATTGCCTGTATGCATTACTTCACTCTTAGTGTTCAGACTAAATTACAGAGCCACATCATTTCTAAAGCTGTTGGGGCTTTTTAAAGTTGATTCTATTGCATCTGCATCATCAATCTTCGCTGCGAGCAACAGTTTCACTGGTTTACCGTATTAATTTTGTTTTTGATGTTAATGAATTAATTTCCTAGAGGTCAGCCAGTGCTGGTAGATTTAACTTATTACAGAGAAGGTAACAAGCTCCACAGCAAACAGCCACACTGACAGCACGTATTTGCTCACAGCCACAAACTACATTAATTGGTCACCCATCATAGAAGCCAATGGAAAGTCCATGAGGACTTACTTCCTCATACAAATAAAACCCAGGCTTCCATTAGGCCTGTTTGTTTGTCCTCATAAATTAAGAATTAGTGTATCTCCAGGACTGTGACGTAGTGATAAACAAAGTTCAAGGTTTTCATTTTTATTTCTGCAGTTGTCTCCATGTCCTCAGTGTCTCTAATTAGAACAAACAAGCTGTTTCTCTGATGGGGTCAGTGTGCTGTGCCCCCCCCTGTAACTGGATGTCTGTGCCAAGAAAACAACACATCTCCAGATCCCTATTATAGAGGAAAACCTACTCCATCTAATTGTTTTTCTCTCGTGGTGTCAAATTAGTTTGATGGTGTATGATGGTGAACGTTCCCCAGCTCAGTCCATCAGTCATTAGTCAGTGCTCATTGATATGTGGTGTAAATGAGAACACTGAGACAAAAACAGAAAAAAATTCTTATAATGCAGTTTCTGTGTCTAAACACTTGTTTTGAGAAATGATTTTCCTACAGTTGATACGGCTCAGAGTGCTATAAGGTGCAAAATGTTTGTCTACAATATTTGCACATATAACAGACGCACACAACAGTAACATACATGATGATGAGGATTTATAACTCATGATTTACATCCAATTTAAGTTATCTAAGTTATAGTGTGAGCTCTATTTAGAGACATGTAAGGTTGCGGAGGGCGGCGTCATGGAAGACGTTGTGTGCATCTTCACAAAGGAGAGTGAAATTCACTAATGCAGAAATACCTGTCAGAAATACTTTCAAACATAACAATGATCTTTCCTTAACCCTAAAGGTGACCTACGATGTTTTCTTGGACACAAATAAAAGTGATGTTTACATTCACAAGGGCGCAAGTACGCAGTCAAACAAACTTTTCATCCAGATTTGGTCTGTGTCCTTCTTCTGCACATCGCTACATGTCTTTGTGCTTTACTGCCACAGTTGTCTGTCAGTTGAATAGTGTGTAGCCTGCAGCACACAAAAAAGCAAATTTTTTAAATACAGGATATAGTCCATGGTTTGCAGAATAATCCAATATCAACATACATTTTGTTGCGTTCCCTTATTCCAGAGAGCACCCTGCCATATTCTTGTTTGCAGATGCATTACACACATTTCTAGCAAATTCTTAAAACAAGTTGATATCTATTTGGAATAGGTTAAAATAATCCGACTACACCGGGAGCCTTTAGTGAGGCTTTTACGACTCAATTATAGACAGCCACATTGATAAGACTGCGACTGTGTGCAGTGAATAGAACAGAGCAGAGTAGAATAGAGTGACTCATACTCGGATTTTACTGTGAAGAATACTGTTTATCTGTCCCTTTGCCAACAAAAAGAGGCGCATGAATGGGAAGCATTACAGGATGCTACATTCAAAGCAATCAGGCCCTTTTGATGCAGACACCATGCTAAATGATTAAGTTTTTTTTTTTTTCTTTAAAAAAAAAAAGATTTCTGCTCCTCTGCTCAGATAACGAGGCCGGGGCAAAGCACTGTAAAATCCTCTTTAACATCAAGATTGAGAAAACTGGCACAGTAATTTATTTTCAATTTCTTTGTTTTTCATGTTCTATTTGATTTGAATGAATGAAAAAAAAAATCATAATTCATCACACGTTGGCGGTGTTTAAGTGGCACGCACAGCTAGCTACTGAAGTTTTGAGAAATTACTCGGAGCCTAGTGAAATCTGACATACTGTGAAATCAACATCATTGATCAAAGACAAATTCCATCTGATATTACCTCCAGATTGGAGTTCACCAGCCTTTAGAAAGGGCGGATGAGCCAGGCTGTGAGTAAAAAGAAGGGAAATATTCATTTCTGCACCCCACGTGGGGTATGGTATGATATGGCTTTCATTTCTCCGCAGCATTCAAATCTGAGAGTGGAAATGGCAACAAGCATCCAAAGGCCTGCTGGTAGCAGCATGCCTCGCAGACAAAGGCGCTGCCGGTGCCCTGCGAACGGCGTGTTGCTTTCAACGGCACCGCAATGCCTTCAGTGAATAACAGGCACAATAAATCAACCGCTGGAAGAGAGAAAGAAAAGAGAAAGGTTTTGAGGGATGTTTTTGAGCAGACAGTGGTAGGATTTAGAGATTGGGTTGCAGGAATACAGATTTGGAAGTAGATGAGACAAAGAGAGTGAGGAAAGCCTACAAAAGGTCGCTCGTTTTTAGATTTTTCTTTGATTCTCTCCATGTTTGCTTTCTCATACAACCCACACTGCACAGCACTTCCTGAGCAGCTTTTAGCACACCACTGCCTCAAAAATGTGAACGGAATAAGGCATTACGATCCAGTGGGAGGCTGTCTTTAATGTCATCTCTATGCAATATAAATCAGCCCTTTTATATTTGAGTGGGCACGGACAGGAAGCACGCTATATTTAGGGGCTAGGTGCTCTCCCATGATTAAACACGGAGCACAACAATTAACATTTTAAAGGTTAGCGTCTCTCCGTGGAGAAGCAGGCATGTTGTCCTGAGCGCAGCACATACGGCACAGTCTCTATTCTACTGTGCTTTGCAGACCGGCGTTGTTTACTGCATATCTTAAGAGTTTGACACAGTTAGAATGGAACACGAGCTTAAGGTTCAGGGATAATCCCTCAGAGAGAGAGAGAGAGAGAGAGAGAGAGAGAGTAAGATTATGAGAAAATGATGAAAAACTGAGTAACATGCTGCAGGAAAGCAATGTTTCGGCTGTGTTTCAACATAGGTAAGGAGCAAAAAAAAAAAAAAAAAAGAAGCAGACTTCAATCAAGTGATGACTAGAGTGGGTCCAATAATGGAGGGGAAAAATAAAAAAAGCCTCTGCAGTGCCTGATCCAACTCCGATTGCATGCCATTGCCCTCAAACAACTAAGGAAAAATAAGATAGCTGGGCCAAAAAGGCAGACAAATGGAGGCCCGTGCAAATTCTCTGTCTGCCTAGATCCAACACAATTAGCCTTCGCCGCCGCTCACCGTCACACCAGCGAAACCCCAGAGAAACGGAGGTGGGCAGAGGAGAGGCCGACGTGCCATCTCATATCTCATGTGCGAGAACGAGACCCGAGGTAGGATCCGTATTTTGTTCTCTTCCAGGCAGAGAGCCGACTATTCCCACTCGACGCCACCTCTCCGCCTGACGCGCGGATCGCAGCACCTGCTCGAATGGTTGGGGAGGCCGCGCTTCCCCTCCGCGACTTTCCCCTTTGATTCACGCCCGAGCCCGTATCGGCACATGCGCACGAGGAGGGGAGGGGGTATTAAAAAAACGTCCAGCAGTCAGAATAAATCACCGTTAAATAGGCACTTCACCGAGCCGTGCATATATTTACAGGACTTGTCACTTAGCCCTGCCGTTTTGGTTGATGTGCATGGAGCATAAATAGAGCGTCAGCTACGAAATACCACGGGTGCCTCATGGGCACCGTAAAGTGGCACCTCCCTCTCCGCTATATGGCTGGCAACGCCGGCAATTAGCTCACACGCAGGAAGGCAGGCTCACACTTCCATTTGTCGGAAAGGGACGCGCGCTCACACAAATCATTACAGTCCTCGATCACGTTGCACTGTACCCGCGCTGCCCACGTCAGGGCGGGCGGCGCTCGAGATGGCGGGGCAGGACATTTTCTTTTATTGGCCTGCCAAGAGATGTCATTGTACTATCAGTATCAATTGGACCTCTGCTGTTGTCACACATCGCGGTATATTGTAGCGTGACTGCCAACGCTAGAGTGCATTACCCCCCAACCCCCACCCCCCTCGCTGTTGAAAACATCAAGACCAGGCCGCTACATGAAAGAGCGCCAGCAGGTGTATTTCATTATTTTTCCTGGAGCATTAACCGCATACGCTTCAGGAGAGGTTCGCCGTTGATGGCTCCTCTTATGACCACAAAGGACATGCTATCCCCATTTCTGTGTGCACGTGGCAAAACATACTGTGAGTTTTTTTTATTTTTTTCCCCACAGTAGGAGCAGTACAGGTATGTGAGAACAAAAGTAGGGGACCAACTGGGCAAGAGAACAATGTCGCTAGCATTGCTGAAAAAAAAAAAAAGGAAATGATTAGCTGGTCCGCTTTCAAGTGACATTTCCACCTGCTCCTCCTACCGGATGAAAACACACAACTTAGCCTGCGTTTGCTCACATGACAATACTCCGGGGGAAGGTGAGATAGGAAAGGGGAGCGTGTGGGGAGGTGGAAAAAGGAAAAAAAAAAAAATCAAAGGATCAGATCAGTGCCGTGCTAATCTCGTTGCCATTTAGACCAAAATTGATTTCCATAGGAAGGACCCCCAGCCTCAGGCCTGATCCCAGCCTCAACGCTCAGAGCCCACAGCCTTATTCAATAGGAGCTAAAGGCCAGGCTGGTGTTTATGGGGGAGGTAATTAGCTTAGTGTCTCGCCATGGTAAGTAGCAGTCCCTCCAAATCAATCCAGCCACTGTGACCCTCCGCAGGGTTGCCTGCCTGTGTTACTGACAGAGGAAGTCGTAGTAGGTGGCGTTTTGCGTCATTTCTGTGAGAGAGCGGCTTCACTCCAGCCCTGTGTTTGTTGAGCTGGCGGGTTTATGGAGAGGCTCTTTTTTTCCTTTATTCTGGAGGAGCTGTCAGAAACCTGTCCTTTACCCCGGAGAGAGACGCGCAGGAGCTGTTGACCCAAGCGGCGACTTTGGATGATTATAGTGAGAGTGCGGACAGATGGATGGACAATAAGCAAAGAGAGCCGCGGGAAGACAGAGGATGGAAGAAAGAATGAAAAAAAGGCACGTACGAGCCTCTCTATCACACACTGAAGCCATGGCAACAGCAATAATGGTTGGGATGACAACCGAAAGTACAATTATTTTATAAACATAGATTGTTGTGAACTTTTTTGTTTGGCTTTTTGTGGGAGTGGAGGCAAACAGAATAGACTCTGAGAGAAATCTTTGGCAGTCAAAGTAAATAAATAGCATCATTAAACCCCAAACCATGCGGTGCATCCATCGCAGTCTGTCAAAAGCCTTTTCCCGTGTCAAGGGCCAACAACAAGCTGACGTGCCCGCCCTTTATGCACTCATGTTAACCTCTGTTCTCTGAAGAATGAGAGATGGCGAGCCACCGGGCAGACAGACTGACACAGAGACTGATGAATAGGTACATAAAGCACAAGCAGTGGACGGTGCTGAGAGCCGAACAGACAGAGCAAAACCACAAGAGAAAAAATAAAAAATCCAGGCGCTAAGAGCTGAAAGGTCCTCCAATCTTACCGGGCTGCTTGCTGTACTGTAAATATGTCCCACTTGGTGGGAATCAGTGTAAAAGGCAGCTAGCAGCTGGTGCTTAGCGGGGTCCTGCTGGCCCAAACCCACAGCCGCCCCGCTCGCTGATGAAGACAGATGGATTGGGCCACAGCCCCGACGCAGGAAACACACCCCCGAGCTGGCAGATTAGAGCCAAGCTTCCAGTGGAGCCCTGATAGCCCGCTGAGGGAGGGGGAGCAGACCGGGCAGAGAACTCGTGCTCGGTACACAGGCGCCTCCTCACGTGAACTTTTGAACCAGGAGACGATATGGAACGAGGTCGGCTGAATGTCAGCAGTGGAGCGAAGTGGTGCGCGGAGGAATGGCAGAATTTTTTTTTCTTTAGAGAGATCATGAAAGTTATCAGCAGGTAAAATGGACGGCACCCTGTGCGTTCAGCTGATGTGAGGAGGAAAAGAAGGGGCAAGGTTACTTTGAAGAGCACATCTGTGGCCCCCGCAGTACGTGGAGGGATCGACCTTTGCATGTTTAACGGTAAATGAAGCTTCAGGTCGCACGGTGATGCAGAGCTGTACATATAGCTCTGCATTGAGTGTGATGTTTTTCTTTCTTTCTCTTCTCTACTTCTTGGATGGATACAATCCAAACAATGGAGAGTTGGCTGTGAAGGCTGCAATTTATAAATGGTGAGACATTATATTTGTCATACAGTCCTGCCGTGCTAAAGAACGCTTCATCTGCTGCAAAGCCATATTCTACATATACTGTACAAAAACATTTAACCTTGATAATGCTGGGAAAACATGGATGGAAACAGTGAGCGAGGACAATGAGCTAATTGGAAAGTGATGGTGAGATGCTTTTTTTATTTGTAAGTTGCTAAAGGAGGCAGCGTTCCCTTTTCTGCTTTCTGTTCAGAGCCGTACCTTCAGGGGAATGTGATTTGTTATGTCCGTAGGCTGATGGTTCTCGATGCTGAACTAAAACATCACCTTTCTGAGATAACCTTATGTTAATTGGTGTTGAGGTTCATTTCATAAGTAGCTTATGTTGCCGGCACTCTCACAGCCCACGCAGCTCATTATTTTTAAATGCACTTTTTTTTTTTTACTTGGTGGTTGCAGCTGGCTCGGGCGCAACACTTGTGAATGTCGAGAACGTTTAACGCCGGCAGTGAAGATGTCCCACGCAGCAAAGGCGAACTCTCGCAAGCAGGCCGGACGATGTAATGCGTCACTCGAAAGGAAAAAACAGCACTTGAGGTGAACGGGCGCACGAAACGTGTGAAAACAAGGCATCAGCGCTGAAGAACAGTCGCCCGTTCACTCGCCTTCTTTGTGCTGAGACAAAGAGTCCGAGAGGGCCCGAGAGCGACGGTGGCCCCCGAGGAGGAGTTTATTGATCATCACGTCCCCTGCGAGGTGTGTTACAGTTGGCTCTGATTGACTTAGTGCGATGAGAGCATAATTAAGACTGCAGCACATTAACAGATGGCCGAAGCATCGCGCGGGGAGAGAGAAGGTGTCTGGCGCTCACACTGCAGGGGCGGCCTCACCAAAGCGTACAGCACTTACCGATTCTAGCTGATGCTGCTTGACACGCAATATGTACTTCTATACTTTTCAAGGATGGTGTTAGAATATAAATATGGCACCATACAATTGCTGCATTTCCGGAGAGAAAAAGAAAAAAACACCCAGCTCTCGACAAAATCTTGTGTTTGTAACTCAACAGTCTTTATTACATCATATTTTCTCATTGTGCTCTAACTGTGCTTTTTTTCTTCTGATTTCAATGCCTTTTTCCACTGTCGCTCAATTCCATCCTCAGTCTCATTCAATTCATTTGTCTTTTTGCATTGTCATTTATTTCTTTGATTGACTGTCTTGCCTTTTTATGTGAACATAAAAAAAGTGACTTAATCTTACCTTCCTGATGTCACATGTTCCATTTGCTAATACTGACTCAACCCTAAGCTACAAGCCACACCAGAAGAAGAGCGGCTCAACCCGTTTTTGGTACTAAATTGAGCACGTTTGTTTTTAACTGCTCGTGAATGCAGCTGAACATCAAGTCAACATCAAGTCACTATAGTCAGTCTCCTCATCTCATCTCATCCTCAACACTCACTAAATGTTCTCTGACGTTAACAGTGGAAACATAAAATGGTGTATTTTTCATTGATCAAATGTCCTGGATCTTAATTGAACGAGTGCCTTACACAGCAGGCCTGCTTACTGTGTTTACTTCCATTTTCCAGTTTCATCCCGGCTTTCATTCTCCCCATCCTTTGTTTAGTTTTGCCCCATCCAAATAGGATAAAAAGTTAATAGAAGAGAGGAACCTCGGGGAGCAGATGAGAAAACAGTAGTCACGATTCAAGCCACATACAATTTGATGACATGACCAGAAAAATCAATAGGAATTCATTGTGAGAAACCCCCTCAGAGCTCGGCTGCCAGAACAAAAGAACAATTCAGCGCTGTCTAGCTGAAGCGGTAATAGCCCAGTAAAGTCATTCTCCTACAGGAATCAAACCATGCGTGCTCAAGCAGTGCATTATCCTTCCCATGGCTTACCCGCCCTCCCCCCTCCACCCCCGGCCCACCCCTTCATCATGTACCCGGGCGCCAAATTCTGACAGCGTCGTCTTTTGAAACACCATTTACAATTTGAGGGCAGTCGAAAACAAGCGGCGGAATTAAAAAAGGGGGTGGAAAAAAAAAAGAAAGAAGTTTGCAGAGAGAGAGAGAGAGAGACGAAAGCATTTGGGCTGTTCTTCTGGCAGCCAGTTAGCTTTTGTTGAACTCTGCAGAGAAGTCATAACCACTTTGTAAATTCGGGGGGAGAAACAAGCCGCCGCCGCCAGCTCTCCAGCTGCTGTTAGTGCCGACGCCAAGCTCTGATTCAAGCATCTGCATGCTGCAAACATCACTGGTGAAAGCTGGTGTGTATAACTCTTGACTGTAACTTGTATTTATGGAACAAACATATCTTAAAAAAAAACTCTCCACTCCTGGCAGAGAAGATGCTACAGATGACTCCAACGCATCTTGAAAATAAATAAATAAATAAAAAGTACACTGCGAAGGTTTCCTTCTGAAATCTGACCTCTCA
>JBAJHX010000002.1:11064457-11075705 GCA_037176925.1 Amniataba percoides | reverse complement strand
ACTCCAACGCATCTTGAAAATAAATAAATAAATAAAAAGTACACTGCGAAGGTTTCCTTCTGAAATCTGACCTCTCAAGTCCGCGATGCCATTCCGCCCATTTTTTATGCACCTTTTCATGCAACTTAAAAAGTTATTTTGTATTCCCTTGGGGCACGGGCACTTTTTTCCTCTTGTCTGTCTGAATGATGCACATTTCAACCCCCCCTCCCTCCTCCTCCTTCTTCTTCTCCCACAGCTTCTCTTCGCTGCTCACCGGTACAAACATGGCTGGATTTTACCATTGACCTTATAGTTAGGGTATATAGCGGGGTTCTTGGTCTTTGATCTGTGGTGTGAGGTTTTGGTCCTCACATACTGCAGCCTCCTGTCACAGCCTGAAACAGACTGTGACCACAGTGGGATGGATCGGTCACCATCTTTGCTGCGCGCCTCAGGTCCCTGGAGGCGGGCAGGTCCTGTGGGGATGGTGACACTGTCCAAAATGTTTTTTTTTTCTTTTTCCTTTCCTCCAGCTTTTTATATTTTGACTGCTTAACAATAAAGTTCGCTTCTGATTTTGCATCAAGTGTTTTCATGATGCCATCTGTTTTTTTTTTCTTACTTTCTCTGCAGCAGCTGGAGTCATGCATGACAGGATAACACAGTTAGCTAGTGGTAAGCGATGCAGTGACTAACTGCGACTTAATTCGCACCATGCAATTTGGAGAGTGTGGTAACTGGTTTGTGCGCAACTATATTTTGAGCATACAAATAGTAACAGAGCAAAAACAGCAGAAGAGGGTGAAGCAGATCTCAGGTCAGATGTTTAGCAGGAGACACATGCATACACACTCCAAATACTTTGGTCCATAAACTTTGTCACATGGTCACTAATCTCAGGGCTTGTTGGTGAACTGCTGTACCTGATGAACAATAACTTAAAGGTGCAAGTGCTCATTGCTCGCTGACTTTCTTTTCATCGTCCCTCAGCAGTGTCTTTCTATGGCGGCATTTTGCTTCTCCAGCTGACTGTTGGTTGGTAAGTAAGCAGATTTGCTCACAGCAACACAGTTTATGCAAAGGAACATCTGAACCTTTGACTCCTGCCTGTAAACAGCGCTGCTCTGTTGTCGAACACTTTGCACCCCGACAGAAGGACGTTAAATAAAAGTATATAGCGCCACACGTGTGAAGAGCTGCGACAGCTTCCACAGTTGGTCCTCCGTCCCCTCACAGGTCAGCGGTGTCAAGACGGCTCGCCGTTGTTCAAAGCTGAATTATACATGGATAATTCACACAGATCAGTTTTGCCTCTCAGAGCAGATCCTCTGATCTCTGCCGCTCCATTACGATGGAGTGAAATTGTTCCGTTTTGAATCTCGGTGTGACCAGGCTTATTACGCATCATTGCACTGAAACAAGCCGTCAGACACAGACAAGCCCATAACAAACCATGTTCAATCTGCCACTGTGTACATACCAAGTGATTATAGATAAAATAAACCAATATATTATGGAGACCGTCATCCACATAAAGATGAAATGTTTTATACTCAGTTATAAATTAATGGACTGCATTCGTGATTAGACAGAAGCATTCATGTTTTATTAAATGCGGCCCCTGAAGAAAGTGGATTCTCTTTGCCCCCGTCACAGCGCGTGCCAGAATAACTGCCATCAACAACTGAGTTACAGCGGACCACACAGGTCAGACGCCGCGTCTTTCCAAGTTCACTCCTCCAGAGGACGGTTGGCCCGCTCAGTTTAACTTGTACTCTCTAATATCCAATATCGTCTCTCCAGTCTGAGCAATTCCCCTTTAAGCTCATTAAATGATACACTTACTCAAAGTACTGCAGCCCGAAAGTGATCTACTCTTTGCTGACAGAGGTTTCACTCCTTCTCTGCTCTCACTGCTCCATCCCTCCTGCCCTGATGCAACCTGCAGGCTGATTTTTTTTTTTTTCTTAACTCAACAGCAAACGCTTATGGCAACAACGCTTCAGAATCTCACCTGACCTCATGTTTATTCATGTGTGTAGGAGAAACAAGAAAGGCCTCTAGCCGGGCAGAATTAAGGCGATCGCCCCAAGAGAGCGGAGATGGAGAGAGTCCAACGATTAATTTGTTACGCGCCCCGTGGAGAGCGAGGGCGGCGAGAGGTTAGGCGAGGGCAAAAGACCTACCTTTTAGCATGGCCGGCCCGATGCGCCCTCCCGCTCCCGCCGCACAGACTGTCGAGCCACACGAGGGCTGGAGCGGAGGCCGGGATCGAGAACCCTTGGTGGGCACGAAAGCTCAGTAAACGGGGGTCGCCATTCGCTGACCTCCGGAGGATGACTCACTGAAAGGAGAGGGCTGTATGATAATGAGGGCGCCGCAGCAGTGCGGTTCAAGTGCTGGACGAAAGAGTCTCAAGGGCCACGAGGCATGAGAGCATGCAGGGGAAAGCTAATGCTTAATATTTTGTTGGTGAGACGCCGCAAATTTAACCCGTTAAGCTTCCATCAACAAGAACATTTTGCACCACATCTGAATACTGTGGAGTCAAAAATGTAACCCAATAGAAATGCAAGACGAGGTTCAAAAAGAGAATGCCTACAGGTCTAAAAGGGATTTTAAAGTGATGTACCCAGGACACGTTTGTGTTTGAGAGTACGTACGCCCATCTGAGATGCGGGGAATCCTTTCATCAAGCGTTCCGGCCCGCTTCCGTGTTTTCATCGTAGAGAGCGACGCCGACGACAGTGATTATTAATTACTGCAGGCTGTTGTTTCCACACACAGATATCAGGCTGTTCATTTAGCAGCGGGGAACATTTATAGGTTTTCTATCAGAGGTTCGTGGGCAGCTGCTGGCACTACGTGTAACAGCATTATCGCCAATTAATGAGATTATTTCAAAAGTTTCTCCAACGGTCGGTTTGACTCAGATGATTAGAGGAGGAGAGTTTACACCATACCTCAGTTTGAAGGTCACTGAAGGCATTTTTAGTGGTTTGATAAGACAAGAGGCGAAACTATTTATGACATCATTTGTAATATTTGATAGTCTATATATTTCTATGTATTGCAGTTACAACAATTGTTTCATTTCACATGCACAGCCTCCTTTATTGGGCTTGTTTTCAGGCGCGTCACTTATTGACTTTTATGTTATTTGTTACATTTCCGACGTTATTTGTCTCCGTTTTGTCACATTTCTCTCCCTGGATTTATAAAGGTGTCAAATCTAATGGAACTGAAATATTTATTTACCACCACCAGAGTCCCTTTATTTATTTCTCAAAACATTTACTTTGCAGTCAAACTAGATTTGCCGCTGAGTGTGATGGGGGGAGGAATGTTTATAAGGGACAGTAATTTTCCTCCGTATTGTCAGCGCAGGTTGAACTACACCCTCCTGCAGCAGTTTTGGAGGAAATACTGCACAAATTTGCAGAAATATATACAGTCCGCCTCCTCTAACAATACACACACACGCACGTCTGCATCCAAACACACACACACGCATTTCCCTGATCTCTTTTTGTCTTGTGCTCCTCTTCAGCATACAAAGCATTCGAAACCAGCAGTCAACTCCCCGTTCAGCTGAGGCAACAGTCCTCCTCTGAGGATGGCACAAGTCAAAAAATTAAACTTCACTCATCGTGCCATTAAAAACAACCTGGAGTATTTGAAGCTGTCAGGTGAAAATCCCCCCATAAGCTGCTGAACACAACAGAGCAGATATAGGAGTGGAGCAGGAAGATAAAACGCGCCATCTATTCTCTGCGAGTTTCTCTTTGAAACTTCTCTTCAGTGCGCCTCCGAGATGGAGGTTCTTTGCTCCCTGCAGAGCTGCTCCAGCTTCTCCTCTCCCTGGAGAGATTTGCAGAGCGAGACAAACACCTTGGGTTTCTCCGCGGCTGTGTGTTCTCCAAAATTCGCCCCAGGCAACTTTAAATTAATACCTAGCACTGCCTTTCCCCCTGATAATTACGTATCATCGCCCGTGAATGCTATAAACGAAGGATGTTTAGCGCTTCTATAATTGGGCTAAACTGTGCTGCAGAAAGCTGAGGCTGAATATAATGAATGCCGCATCCTCTCGGAGACGCGTTGGATGCGTCTACAATTGCGGGGAGCTCTGCAGGTTCATAATATTTACATGTTATTACAGCGCCGTGCCTCGCAGCCGTGCCTCCTTTTGTTGTGAGGAAGCTATCTGTGCCCGCAAAATGCAAAATGTCAACGTCTGGGATCAGCGGAAAATGTGCCGCCTGCTTAACTCTCTCCTGTCCTTTAACCAGGAAGGGGCTTTGTGCGCCGCCGCCACCAGAACAACATTGCTCCTCTCTCCAAATAATGGGCAGACTGACAAGTCCGTGGAGGTTGGTAACCGACGACAATCCTTCCAGGCTCGCTGAATGGCGGAGGCACGTCTCTCCGGTCGCCGCAGCGCGCGCCCTCTGTTGCAAGGAGACTCTGCGATTAGCCGGGAATTCATTCCTGACATGATAATTGCTGTCAAATTACAGCCAACCACCAACAATTATGATGAGCGCTGACAGGTGTAGTGTGCTCGTGGTCCAATCCCGACACTGAGCACACACACACACGCAGGGTATGTTTATGGGCAAAGACACACACTCACACAGACAATTTACAATTGTTCAAGGTCCCTCGGTCAAGCAGAGCAGCTCCATCGGCACACAACTGTTGTGCTGACTGTGGAGCGGTTGTGGTCTTCAGCTGAGCCGTGGCGGTGGCGGGCTAATTAGACGCTTTGTCACGAACAGAGAACTCGGTCCCCCGTCTCCTGCAGTCACACTCGCTTGTACACGGTCGCTGAGCCTCGTGGGCCGACTTCTACAGGCTCTGACTCTTCACATCGTTACGTGTTTGCATGTAAAAGGCGACTCAACGTCTGTACGAATGCCGCAGTTTGGAAGCAGGGGCATGAACGTACAACTCACAGGGTGGCAGTCGCCCTTACAAAGACGTAAGCCTCCATTTGTTTTGTTTTTTTTATTCTGGACACTAAAAGTCGCGTCTTTGGTGTAGAAACACAGTGACTGCCAAAATGTGCGAGCTGACCGATGCACATTTAGGAGGCACCTTATAGTGGAAAGGATGAAAGACTAACGCTCCCCCCACATATCATCATACATATAATATCATCCGGGTATAATCATCCGGGAATGTTCATTAGCTCACTCAACAGCGCAATAAAAAAGAGGTGTTAAACAGAATAAGAAGAAAAGAAATAACATATAATGATGTTAAGCAAAATTTCGTGCTCTCAGTGGCCTCAGCGTGAGTCATGCTCCCCTTTGTCAAACAATAACTTAATAATTTCCCCATCAAAGGTTTAATCATCTCATGTTACATCCACTGCTCTCTGTCTTTTCTTTGGACCTCTATGTCAAGTTTAACAAGAAAGCATTTTAAAATAGTGTGAAATGGTGTGTGAAATACATGTTTTTTATGTGATTTAATATAAAAAATCCCAGTTACTAAACCTGACTATGTAAGAGGATCAGGGCCACATGTGTAATATATTTTTTTATGGGGCTTTAATTGTCTTCGTACGTGTTGCATAAAGCTTCATCGAGTAAAGTGACCGTCAGGTTTTGTTCCCCTAAAAGACCAATGGTGTCTTTTAAAAGTCTCAAAGGCAAACTTTTTCATGGTACACAGAGAAGATAATTTACCTTACCTGATCAGTAGATCCATCTTTTTTAGTTCGTCCCACAGAGATCCAGAGAAAAGCAGCAAAGTAACTCCGAACACGGTGCTAAATTCTCCCACTAACTGTGCTTTGAGCAGATTTACATTCCACATGGCTCACTCCAACAATCGCCCGCTACTTCCTCTTCCCTAAATCACTTCCTGCTTCCTCCCAAGGTAGGAAGTGAGCCAAGGTGAGGTCAGGTCATTTGATTCATGGGGATGCACTCTGTGGGATCCTCAGTGAACCCTTTAGTGGAAATTGAGGAATTTCTCGTTTGATGTTGGGCTTTGCAGATTAAGATAAGGACGCCTCAATATCCTCAAGTCATTAAGCTGATTTTTACTTAATGGTAGAAGCAAGAGTTTCCACCTTCCATCTATTTCCACCTTCTTGGGCAGCCATCTTTCTTTTAGCATTCCCATCTTGATCATTTCCATGGAACTGAACACGCTTTGTTTTGCATTCGTTACCTCAGACCTCCACATCTACTCAAATACAGAGTTTAGTTTAGTTCCTTTTGTGCTCCATTATTTCCATTACTGCCTACATGTCCTGTTTGTCTGGAGAAAATGTCCACTGGATTGTGGCTCATGAATCCCCCCACCCCTCCCAACCAATGCAGAAATCCGTCAAACAGTCCATTTGTATTACATAGGGCAGTTTATTGAACTTGTAAATGTGTTAGGTGTCATTATGCATGACCTTAGTTTTTCTACACTCACAAAACCATAAAAGTTTGAACATTTATAATAATAATTTGCTGCTTCAACATTACATTCAAAGCTGTAAATTGTTATAGCTACATTTTGTTAAAAACACAATATTTACATTAATTGTAATACACAAATTTTATATTTGGCATACTTACATTAATCTCATCATATAATTTACAGGTTCTCAAGTACTGATTAATGTGAATATTTAATCTCAAAATTCACAACAAATCAAAAAGTAAATCAACCATACAAAAAATGAAACATACAAACAATACTAAAGCTACCCCTCCCCCACCGGCCCCAGTAAAATGTTGCACAGAATTTTAAGATTGATGAATATTTCATGTCCAAACAATTTCCTCTATTTTACAAAAGAATGTGAAATCTGCCACAGAACAATTACTTCACTGCAGCCATCCGACGTGGTTGAACTGAGCAACTGTTTGGAGCGCAGTCAGCTCACGTCCGTCTTCTTTAATCAAACACAAAGTAAATCTCAACTGTACAAATATTTGACAATGATTAGTTTGTAAATATTTCTTCAATAGAGTGTCAGTCCTCGTGTTTTAAGGTGACTGCTGACAGCGAAGCTCTGTTCCAATTACTGCTTTGTCGAGTTCATAGTAACAGTACTGGTCATAATAGAGATGATAAAAGTCGTGTTTGTGCTTGTCTTGAGTTAAAACTGATCAGTAGATTACAGTTTAATTAGGATTGTTTGGGTAAAATCACTTTCAAAATTACTTCTTGAGATTTCCAAGCGTCTTGATTCAAGGTCCCAGTTGTTTAAAAAAAGAAAGAAAAAGTTTCTTTACAGCACATTGTGCATTTTCCTTTGGCACAATAACCCCCCCCACCCCCTCCCAAAAGATCTGTTGTCATGTACATCATGCAGGAGGGATAGGATGTGTTCACATAAATGTTCACATAAATGGCAATGTCCAGCTTCTATGCATGCAATTGCACCGACTTTTGCCCGCGTGTTTGGTCCCGGCTCATGATTTCATTTGTGAAAGGGGGCAATTTTTGGTAAGTGTGACGGGTGAGAGGCTGGCTTTAAGATTCTAGAGAGGGAAGGGCAGTAGAGTGGGTTGTTGTGATGGAAACACACCACTGAAAACCTCTCTTAGTTTTCTGATTCACATTCTGTATGACTCCATGGTGTCGCATAAGCCTCAAAACCGCTGTGCTGAAATTACCTTTATAAACAGTTTTTTACTTCTGCATAAAAATGACAAAAAAAATAGTCATCACCTTTGTTCAAATTGCAAAATCTAACGGGGGGAAATGCAGGTAAAACAGCTTTTTCTCATTATACTGTAATATCTTTTTGTAAGTTCAACTTTTTTGTGCCATTGTGTGTGTGGATATGACTATGGGAACACAACCTTGTCTACTACACTTCACTGAAATGCATACTCGAGGCCTCTAGCACCTTTTTAGCCATACAGTATACAAATGTACAGAGTTGTTTAAAAAAAAAAAACGTGCAAGACTCACGGATAAAAGACTCTGTTTCCAATACTTAAGGCAAAAACAATTCTCATATATACCAATATACATATATTTCAGATTATTACATCTATCAAAACTGTGTTTTTCTAGAGTGCTCTGGTAAACATATGTTGCGACTGACCGTGGTGACCTATTGTACGTACTAGAGCTAAAAGTGCGGAATGACCAAGTCAAAGTCAATGCAATGCCCTCTAGCAAATACAAAAAGAAACTTTTATTATTGTAAAGTTTCCTCAGTTTTTTTTTTGACTGCCTGTTAATCTATAGGCCTGTGTCTCTTATTGGAGTGTAGGTCAGGAATGCCAAAATGAAGATCACAAAAAACAAGTGAGTGCCCAGTAGAAAAGTGCAAAATACGCCAGTGTGTTTCTTCAAGCTCCAGACCAGGACCCGGACCAGCATCTATAGCTGGGACACCTTCCTGGGCAGAGGCCTCGGTCTGGGGACTCGAGGGTCAGAGGTCCCGTCCAGCTTCATGCTGCCTGTGCGGAGCTGGTGAGGCTTGGGCGGCAGGGCCGGGGGGTCGGCGGTCTGTGGGGGGATGGAGAGACTGTGGGGCAGCGGTACGGGCCTGCGGGGGTTGTTCCTCTCGTACACACTGTACGGGGGCGGGGTCTTATTCTCCCTGCGGATCGGCTCGTCCGAGCTGCTGGAGATGGAGTTTGGCAGGGTGGTGGGAGGAGGCAGCGGGTGGGGCGGGTGGTCACCTGTGGGCAGCTCGGTGCCCGAAGCTTCTGACACGCTGCAGCGGCTGAGGGAAGAGATGCCGCTGCTGTAGCTGCCCGAGAGGACAGGGGAGTTGGAGACCAGGCTGGTGGACTGGCACTCGGTGGGCGAAGGGGTGAAAGGCGGCACTGTGGTCTACAGAGGGAGAGAAAGAACGATAGAAATCACACGCTTTTACTTCTCCTCTTGTCAATGTGGACGCTGAACGCTAGGTTTAGAACCATTAACCGTTTCTTGTAATTACCATTTCTTAAGTTTGAATTTATACATAGATATTTTTAATATATCACAACAAAAATGTTGGCAATAATAAAATATTTTAGCATATTCTGATGATAGAGGGCCAGTTATGGTAATCATACAACCATATTGCATGCTTCCTCTGCTCTGCTGTCTCCAACATGTGTGCTGACGCAGCCACACAGCAACAATACATGCTTGAAAAAAAAAAAATCAGTGAATAGACTGGGCAAAAACGGCCCTGTGCACCCAGACGAAAAAAAACAATATGCCGCATTTCCCCCCCCTCAAAAATCCGATCACTCAACAAAATGTTTTTCTAAGCAATTACACCACGCGGCCATTATATCTGCTCAAACTTAATTGGATCTAGTGGAGTATACAGCTGATCAGTGAGGTTGTCTCGTTCATGCTACAGGGGCCACGCAGAAAGAGAGGTATCCATTTGGCATGCACCACTGGACAAACCTTTTCACATCTGGGGTGGAGAACGATGAGGATCAGTGTGTTTAATACAGCGCTGACAAGCAGTTTAAATTCCTGACCCAGCTTTCCTGAGAGAGGCTACCGCCGAATATCATTTCTACCTCTGGAGATAAGTGAGTGCAGCCCTGTCAGACTGGCACCATGTGTTTTCTGCAGGTTCACTACTGTCCTGGGGTTTGCCGGTCTGGTAATGGGCCCCCGGCTGCACCCGGCTTGATGTGTGTATGCCGTGCATGCGTGCGCTCCTGTGCCAGATAATGGGGCCTCGCTGGAGGTCCGCGGAGGACCTGTCTCTGGCTGCGCCGTGATGGGCAGTTCGGCACTTCGCTCCAGGCCTCTTCTATTGCGGCGGCACGCTCGCAAACACAAACGCGGCGACACGCGCGCACCCAACCGCACACACAAATCTGATTGACAGAGACATGCTGAGCTTCAAGCTGTCACTCACACTTTCCAGAGTTTCTCCCTCTCTGCACACACAGACAGAGAGAGAGAGAGAGGCCACACAAACAACCGTATTCTTGGTAGTTGTCACATATAAGAAGACATCACACCCGCAACAAAGATGAGAGCTTAGCACTGTTGCCGGTGACAGGCCCACAAAGGAGGTAACAGTTAAGCAGGAGACGAGCTTCAGTTCAGCAGAGTTTCAAAACAACTTTTCGCCCTCATTAAGAGCTCGCCCGGCGCTTTTCTAACCTTTCCTGGACCTCTCCCCGGCATCTGCAGCCTGGTATTTAACTACTAAAAGCCTCATTAACAATAAATGAGAGCTTGGAAACAAAGCGAGAACAATCAATTTAACTGTACATAAACATAAAAGAAAAACACACTTGAGGTCAGAGATATTGAAAATGTGTCTCAACACATTTCATCTGCGAGATGGGAAAATTCAGTTCACGTCTCATAGCATCAGCAGTAAAGGAAACAAACAGGGTTCAGTCTTTGAAATTTAAATTCACCGATAAGCACATAAGGTTGAATGAAAACATCCGGTTATGTGTGTTTTTGGCGAGCAGGCCAAGTCATGTCCTCTCAGAGCCTCAATGGACAAACAGTTGGCGGCCACCAGGTGGACATTTAGCTAATGCAATGAAGGCCCTCCGGCCAGTCTCCGTCTTTTGGGTCCTTTTTGGGATGACCGTGTCATAAAAAGCAAAAAATCAGCAGCACGGTGCAGTTTAGCAGCCTCAGTGAACGGTAATGCAAAGCTCCCGGGCCTTGGGCTGACACAGAGAAGGATAAAGACCCTGGAGCTGGCCGGTAAGACGTTAGCGGCGAAGGATAAAGACCCTGAGGCTGTCACTGAGCAAGGTCAGGCTGTCTCGGGGAAAGGAAAAGAGGAACTAAAAAAAATAAATAAATAAATACATAAACAAAGCCCTAAAACTCAGAGGAAGTGAGTGACGGTGGAAGCACCAACCTTTTGCGGCGATCTGGACGCAGAGACGGGGGACTGCGACCTCATGTTTTTAGCCGAGGAGCCTGCTGACAGCCAGATGAGAGGGAGAGAAAGATGGAGAGAGGGAAAAGAGAGCAAATTCAAATTAGAGGAGCGTTTTTCTTCTATTCACCGTGATGACACAGCATGAGTCACGCAAACACACACACACATACTGAGAGCTGAGAGGGCCAGTGGCTTAAAGCATCAATGAATCAAACAAGCGCTGATGTTCTGCAGGTCTTTCAGGCCGCCTTAAGCTGTTTCTACATCCAACAGCTGTTCCTACTTTATGCAATGAGGGGGGGGGGGGGGGGGGGGGAACCCCCCCCCTCTTCTTCTCCCCCTTTTGGGAAGTCCACTCTCTCCAGAAACCCTGGGAAAGGTCGAAAAACCAACCTTCTGACCCCCAGCCCCTCCGTCCCA
>JBAJHX010000002.1:11032484-11058249 GCA_037176925.1 Amniataba percoides | reverse complement strand
CACACACACACACACACACACACGCATGAAAATACTCGCTCGCACCATTTTCGCAGCACTTCCCCTCATATGCTGTTAGCCGCTGCATGGATCTCGATCCATTAGCCAGTGTGATAGCACTTGGAAGGCTATCATATGAGCATGAGATACCCATCGCTGGCTCTCATTCAGATAACACACAGGCAATAATTCTCCCCAGGCTTTATGGGTAGACAGAGGCCACTTTTATAAGGGCGCCGCCCGCTGCCAGCAGCTCACCAAAGGGGAGTGTATACGCTTCCATAAACGTCTTCATATATTCTTACTTTTTATGATGTGGATCAGGCAGGAACACGTTTGCACATTCGAACAGGGTGAGATAAGAGGGCAGACAGTGAGGGCATTAGATATTCACACTCCAGACCGAGGAGAGAGGCTTGGACAGCCCGGGCCGGACTGGAGATTGTATTGAGGTCCAAGAGGGATACTCCACAGAGCTGCAATCATCTCTTACTCTCTCTTGCATTTTCGCCGGCTCCATGTTTCTTTCAGCAGCATTTGTCTCCGCGTCTCAGCCCATTTCATTTTTCATCTCAGCTCATTTTGTATTCTCTCTATTTTTCAGTCTCTAACTTTCCATTCAAACCGCTCCCTGCATTGTTTTTCACCCCCACCGCCCACCTCCCCGTCCCCTCTCTTCCCTGCGTGTATCCTCTAGCTGTCGTCTGACCTTGCTAACCTCGCCCCCGACAGCACGCCACGGTGGTTTGCGAGAACATTGTGTCACTGAAAGGTCAAAAGGTTGAGTCCCCGTGTTCAGTATGTCCAGCTGTACCTCTGTCTGCATCGTCTACTTTGAGGTTCTCTGGATTGAAATATCAGCTAAAGGCTTACTATAGCGTACGACATTGTAAAACCAGTCTTTCTGCAGAGCGGCAGTCTCACCTCTGGCACTGGAAGGGGCTGAGCTGGTGACATTGGGCGAGGCAGAATGGTTGGAGCTGAGGCTTGAGGTAGACGGACTGGGCTGCAGGTGGGACGACAACAATAACGACATTGTTATCATGGACCAGGACAATGTAAAGATTAATTATATTTTACATATGAAATAAATTAGCATGCTTATACTACTGTATAAAGTGTATATTTTTTGGGGGTCTTTATCAGAATGATAACATCATGATCATCTCATAGGACTACAATTTATGACATTCGTTACTGTATATTACTATATTATTCTGTAAAGAATAAAACATATAATAATAAATAATATAAGAAGAAAAACATTTTTGTCTGTAATAATGCACTTTCAAGCTCAGTTAACAGACAATCCGTTGCAAAGAAAAATGGCAATCCCCAATTTATCACAGTCTGCAACAGACACCTCGTATTGCCTTGTCTGAAAGCTTGTCTCCATTCAGTGGATTGTACTTGATCTATGGAGTAGCAGCTATGATGTTCCAAAATAATATTGTAATAGGCTTGGTCGGATCCCTGACAACAGCTTTTTTCCTCTCATGTTTGTCTCTGCTGTCATTCCAGGCCCGCCAGGTGTGCCAGACAGCTTGCCAGGAGTTGTCGGCAGCTTTCTGAATAGGCCAAATCTTGTTTAGATTACTGCCTGACTTCCAGCGAGCTCCCTGGACGGACCACACAAGAGCACACTGTCCTTGTTTGATATTGTCGCCACAATTTGCTTGGCCAGACGAGCAAAGAGGACAATAGAGAGAAAGGGTCAGAGGAGAAGAGGGCGTGAGGGCGGAGTGAAGTGAGGGGACTAAAAAGTACTGTACGTAAAATCTGTGGGGAGCAGGAGGGTAATGAGCATGTTGGGATGTGGAATCAGTCGACTACTTTAAGAGCCTTTGTGTGTTTGTGTGCGGAGGCGTAAGAGGTTGCATGTATGCGCGCATGAGAGAGAGAGTGGGGGAGGTGTAGGGAGAGAGGGAGAGTACCTGCATGTTGAAGACTTCATCAGAACTCTCCGACTGCCCTGTGATGTTACTGACTTCATTGGAGGCCTGAGACGACAGCGAGGATGAGGAGTAGCGATTCACGGCGGGGTAGCTGAGAGGGCTGAGGGCGAAGGGAAGACAGAGAGAGAGAGAGAGAGAGAGAGAGAGAAAGAGGGAGATGGTCACAGTGGGTTTAGGAAAAGGGAGTGGTATTGGTATTTAATTGTAATGGCCGTCAGTGGTTTCACTCACCAGAAAGAGCCGCAGAAAGGCAGACAAAGAGGCAGAAAGGGGAGGGAGGGAGGGAGACAAACAGAAAATGTCAGATTATAGGAAGATATTCGATGTGGCAATCACAGCTTTTCATCAAGCATTTGTCTGGCAAAAGGCAAGAGTGTGAAAGAAAGGTTACAGTACAAACACAATGGTTTTTTTAAAGGATTAGGTTAAAGTAGTCTTTACTAAAAGAAAATGATAAAAAAAAAATGGATGTAACCTGGTTTTGTGTTGCCAAACAGAGTACAAAAAAGAAATCAAAACTCAATAAGTAAAACCCGAAATGTCACCAAGGATCGAGGTGATGTGTGTGTCTGTATCTTTCTGTGTGGTCGTGCCCCCTGGAATCAGACTGTGGAGGCAGAATGTCGCAGGTAGACAGAGTGGCAGGGTCACTGAACACATCAAAACACACACACACACACAGTCTGCCTGCTGCACAGAAATATCCCTGTGGGTGCCGGCCAGCCACCCCCACCTATTGTATGCCCAGACGGAGCCACACCAGTAAAGACCAGAAAGAAGAAGAAGAGCGCAAAGGCACGGAGCGCGACATTCGGGGTAAGATGGGGACACACGGAAGTAAAGAACAAAAAGGAGGCAAGAGGAAGACAGAAGTATGTAGGAAAGGATAGCACATCAAAAGGGGAAAAAAGTAGCTAAGACAATATGATGCAGACATTTAATAATGAGGTAAAAGTGATGTTTTTTGGCTGCTTTTTAAAATGAATGACATAATATGAATATGAAAGTCAAAGAAAGAAAGACCTATGAATAAAAAACAAGAATACAGACAACAAGATTAGACAAAAGAGGTTGTCACCTCCGCCTGGCAACCCCTCTTCCCCCGTCTGGGCTAATGATGTTGGGCACCGAGTTCCTGCATGTTCTTGGGCTCCCGTTGGTGAAGTGCACCGGGCTCGCGCGCACATAAGCCGGAAACTCCTGGGGTTGTAAATTGGAAAGAGGAAGTGCACATGATTAAATGCTTCACAGTGCCAGCGTGAGGTATGTAAATGAAATACATACAAATGCAGATAAAGGAAGTATGTTTAATGAGGGGTGGCTTTCTCCTCGGAGGACTGAAGGGGTCATTCACTCGGAAGTCTAAACGCAGCGGTCGGCTTCTGTTGTCACATGCAGCGAGCACTCCCATAAAGGACTCGAGGCGACTTAATGATTTGAGGAGAATCATTAACACAATTGGGATTGTTTTAATCTTCCTAAAACATGATTGGTTTTCATTAGCTAAAATAAATTCTATCTGAATCTCTCATTGATTCGAAGATGTGCAGCCTTCGAGACGCATTCCTCAAACGTGCCACGCTGCCACGTCTCGTCTTACGGCCTTACCTGTATGCCAAGACTGGACTTCATCAGGTGAAACTGATCCACTAACTTCTTGTGGAGAGGCCTCATGTCCTGGGGAACAAACTTCTCATGCACAGCTAGGCCATACTCCAGAATGTGTGCCTGCAAAACAAAGACTGGTTAACGCATCACGAATAACCAAATCTGATGAGTCTGGAGATGAAGTGTATCAAAAGGACTGAGTTTTATTCCTCTTACTTTGCCTTTGTAAATCACACAGTATCAGCTTATTTGCTCTAGACGTACGTAGTTTAAATAAGTCAACACATTCAGTGACATACTTTCCATTGAATCATAAAGATATACAAAGAACACATTTAATTGTGTAATATTTATGACATACAGTAAATATCTCAGTTACGGTCTACATGAGCAAAATCTAGTTAACCTGCAACCGGTATTAGAGCTGGATCAATAAATCTGCTGGGTAAATCTAATGGCTGACATCAGATAAAACCTATGTTTAATGTTATTTCAAACTGCATAGCAGTGATTTATTTCATTTTCTCTGGAAATATGTTTCACTAACTACATATCAAGAATTCTTTATAGAAGTAATTCATGGAATTCTAATAAAAAATGTGTAATGTGTAATATGTGTAATACGAGTTTTGATGACGGTGATGAATGCTGGTTGTTGCTGTAATCTGAATGTTTTGAACTCTGCAGCACAGTTATGGGCCTCAGAAAATCCACTGGTGGTTTGACTCCAACAACTACAACAATTCAAAATATTTGTTTTGCGTTGAAAGAAGCGTGAACCTGCCTCACCCCACTAGCATTTTATCCATTTTCTAAAAAGAAAAAAATGTGTTTTCACAATCAGCACTGTAAAGTGTGATAACAAGAGAGCTCTGGAACAAATGAGTAAGGAGACCTCAGGTTGAGAGTGTATTGTCACATGCTGGGGCAGGAATGAGAAGCTGAGATTTCTGTTTCCATGGTAAAGGATAAACATGCTGTCAAATGTTATTCCTGTTTATCGTCATCACAGGTCTCTTGATTTTCTTTGTATGTCAACACATCCTGAGCGTATCCTCTGTGTGCATTGCTTCTGGTATCTTATTACAAACCTGCTCAAACATGAGCTCTCTCAGCCGCCCAATCTTCTCGCCATCCTCGGGGTGATTCATGATGTAGTCCTTCACGAAAAAGGCCTGTGTGGAGACAAAATGCAGAACATCTGTTACTGCATGCACACACCGGGAGCTGACGCAGTAGGCTTTCTGCGCAGCGGTGTTACCTGAATCCCCGCTGGGCTGACACCGTGAATCAGTGTCCAAATGTTTTTTTGTCGACTCCTTAAAAAACGTTTACGAACAAACTGAGCAAATAGCCAAACAGGGTAAACCAACATTAAGCTCAAATGGAGTGTAATACTCCTGTCTGTGTTTTTGTGTTGTGATATTAATGTAAAGTTCAGGGAGTGGGATAAAAGTACACACTGGCTAAGAACAGAGAGAGAAAAACACACAGACAAATGGATGTTTGAGGAATCAGAAGATTGATTTGACTGTGATTTTGGGGCCAATTTGGTTTCAGATTTCAAAAGCTTCTCTTTCAGATCAGGTTCATTCATGACATCGCTTCCCGTTATAGATCATGTCTCTTCAGAAACATCATACTTCTTGATTAGGGCTCACAGACAGCGCTTTCTATTTGCTTTCCCAGACGTTTCCTTCAAAAATACGACTCAAAGGAGGAACAGATAAGATGAAAAATGCCCCGGTCTGCTTTGAATGATGATAACCGGTTTTGTCGCATCCATACATTAAACGGTAGTCTCTTGCTGTTTACAATGCCATCAACACTTGTGATGTGTCTACAGATTATGGTAAATCCTTTTCAATCTGCATCAGAGTACACAAAGAGGAGAGACGACGAGCCGATGAAAGACCCGGTCCTCGCAATCCGCTTTCAAATCTGCCACAGAGGGGGGGAAAAAAAGAAGAAAAAAAAAGCAGGGGGGGCTGAAAAGGTAAAAGGGAGGAGTTCACAAAAAAAGATCAGCACCGTTCCTCTCCCAAGGACGCAGCTGTTTATCTCCAAAGAGACAGAGCCAGATGACGGCTAAAGAGAAAAGATGCTCAATGCAGCTTCAAATATGTCACGCACAAACACACGTGAATCCTAAATAAAACAAGGAATATTATTCTTCACAGATAGACATCCTCAGACAGGAATCATTATCAAAGCAGCAAATAGTATGCTAGCATGCAGTGTGCATGATATCACTTTCCTTTCTTATTAAACCAGGTAGTACATCTATTGCTTAAATGTTATTAGGCTCTTTGGAGTCAATGTACTATAAAACACATCTGCAACTGTGCTAAAATAGTCATTCTAAAGCAAGAAGTACTGTGTTTCAGCAGGAAATACAGACGAAGGACCTCTGGAAAAGGCAGCAGAAATAATCAATAATATATCTACAAATGATGGGAATTCCTTGTCGGGCTGCGGCGAGTGGTGAGACCTCACTATGGAGTGGCTCAGTTAATCATTAGAAAAGTCCAATTAGAGATGGAACACTGAGGGGAGGGGAAATAAATCAGACAGCATTCCCCCTCAAGGGTTTCAACTCAAACTAAAGCAATAAATCTGAATATTAATAATGACAATTTCTCCTTCATTTGTAGCCCGGGCAAACCTCCACAGCTGTCAATCGGCATTACGGGGGGAAATTAATAGATTTACGGCGCCTTCGACAGGGCGGCTCGTGCGGGATTCTGCAAAGAAAAATGAGCGCTGATGTCGGCGGTGGAGCGTTTGCTGCAGAGAGGGCCTCATCAGTGTCTGTTTAATGCAAAATGATTTAAATATGTGTCCATTTCTATTGTGTGTGATATGGAAATACAATTTGGAAACAGCTGAAGGATGCTGGTTGGTCAATTTATACCCAAAGAAACACCATTTATACGCATACATACATTACCCAACATGCCTATTGTGCACTCTGTAAAGATATTAGAACCCGAAAATCATTCCATGTACTCTCATTTCTTAAACAAAATAACGGCAGCGAGGGTGGAAAGCACTTCGGCGAGTCTCGTCTTTGTGGCTCCGTCAAGTATCCTACAAAGCTTGATGGGCTACTTGTGCACAGAAGCACGCTCTTCTGCACAGACCCAGTATAAACTACCAAACACACACGTACTGTATGCACGCACACACAGACGCACGAACGGCACATGAACATGCACCCACACATACGCGCTCCCAGTGGAAAAGGGTGGTTGCTATGCGACACAGAGCAAGTCGCTGGGTCCACTCGGTTTTCTCCATTTTCTTGAGTAGATTTGCGCTCCCCTGCTTAAGAAATTGTACTGTACTGTTATCCTGCAATTGTCCACTATCAACAAGCTTTTAGAGAAGCAGTAGATGCAAATACCTGTCAGTGGGACTGACTATAGTCAGGTTTTTCTTTGCCAGTGGGTCTATCTACTCCCACTTCAGAGTATAATAAAGCAGCCACATAAACACTCCCATCTCATTCATTCAGCCATTATTAGCCATCTATCTCTTTATAATCCCTCCTCCCATTCCTCTATCTGCCATTTTTTGACCTGACCCCTCTTTCTCCCCACATCCATCCTTTCATTCATCCATCCAGTGACAGAACAACCCCCCCCCATTCCTGCATCACCCTTCCATTTCATTTTCCTGTTTCCATCTATCCATATCAGTCAAACCCTTAACCGGACACTCGTGCATACATCCATCCTTCTGCTCATCCGCAAAACGCTCCCTGTCCATACGTCTCTCCCTGCTAAAACCCACCTTCATGCATCATCAGGCAATCCATATGTCATCGCTCCTCGCTCCTGCCTCGGCCTCTAAAACCCTCTCAACCTTATCCTTCGCCTATCCATCCATACCTCTTGGTAGCGGGCCAGCCCCCCGTTGACAGCAGCGTCGATGACCCCGTTGAGGCACATGGTGAGGGGGTTGATGTTCTGCATCTGCCGGCTCTGACACTGGGTGATCAATGTGCGCAGTTGCAGGTTCTTGTTCTCGATCACCTCGATGGCGTTCTCTAGCGGGCTTACCTCCACCTGTGATAGAGGGAAGGTTGTGGAAAAACTTTTATGGTGACACCGTAGCTCTAAAAGGTGCTTTCTAAGGTCTGAAAGCTCAAGGAAAAGAATTCTTATGCTTTATAAAAGAAAGTCCACATTAAGAAGGCAGGAGTGCAGTATTTAATCAGGGTATCAGGTATTCACTGCTTGGAGTCATGATACCTCATGAATGTTTTTACTCTGTTTTTAGTCTCCACCATCTCCTGAGGTAAACGTCTAGATCTTCAGCTGCTAAATGCTTCGCTATATTTGCCAGGTAGTTTCAAACTGTCTGGCTGAAATTAGGTCAGTGACAGATAGAAATTTTAAAAATCGCTGCTTCTGGAACCAAATCTGGAAAATGTTGGCACCATTAAACAAAAAAATGAAATGAAACATGCTAAAATGCTATTGGGTAATAACCATATATGGCTTCATTATTATTATTTATTGTTACTTATTACTATACTAGCAACAAGTTTCACATACACAAAATGCTTTGAAAATTGTTGATATAAAAAAGAAAAATTATAGCAGCTCTAAGTATAAGACATGCACTATATTATTTCAAACACACATAATTACTATATGGTCACTTTTTTCATAATCACAGATGCATAAATGTGCTTCCCTTTGTCCTGCATTCCTTTCTTTTCTTTCTTCTGTTGCACAAAGCTTAATCCTCTAGCTAATAGAGATTTTGCCAGTTCTATATTTTATACGCTATTGCACCGCATAAGAATCATAGAATAACACTGGGTTCACAATCCACAATTTCACACTAGGCTCAGCAGCTATGCGCTAAAGAATATGTGCTTAGCCTAACAGAGACACACACTGTGTTATGTTTTGCATACGCTGGACAAAACAGCATTTAAAATCCTCCCACTCCTTAGAGATCTGAATGAGAAGATCCAAGACGGAAAGCCTTTGAGGGGATTTACGTGTACTGGCATAGCAACAGACGGGCATCAAACATGATCGTGATTCCAGGCTACAACCACAAGTATTTCCCCAAAAAATCCCCATAATAAAAAGTTGGTAATCAAAGTAATAAGACTTCTTAGCATGACATCCACTTTATTTTATAGAGGAAATAAAATGTGTCTAATAGCTTAAACTCATGACCTTGGTCATTATTGTCGTTCGGTGTAATGACCTGGATCAATACTTGTGTATTGGCTGGCAGAAAATTGCAAACCTGCTAAATGAAAAGTGTATTACAGCGTCCCTTGTGAGAGATGCTTGAGTGTATTTGCAGTTATGTCCGGGTTGTCACACTCACCAGCTCTCTCTTCTCCACTTCGAACCAGCGGGAAATGCCGGGGAGACTCTGGACAAGAGTCAGGGTCGTCCTCTCCACCCACAGGCTCTGCATCAACACACGACACACTCACGAGTATTAGCTGATTGCTCAACACGCTTAGAAAAACCCACAACTACTTATGCCCGAAGCACACCTGCACTCTATCTCTGGCTCGATTTAATTACAATATGCAATTTTGAGGAAAACATGCCAAACACCCACTTGCATGGTAGGTGTAGGTCAGATGTCATGTCTTATATCTCAAATCATCATTCATGTTCCACCACTTACGCTGTCAGCCGGCATGCTTGTCAATATGCCAACACCACACAAGGTCATTCTGACAGCGCGTAAACTATGGGATCTCCAGCACTCATTCAGGCAATTAATATAATAGATTTGCATTTTAGTGGAGCACTTACAGTACTTGTTGTAAACACATTAAGAAACACGAAGAACTGCATGGAGCTACTTTGGAGCTTTATTTTTGTATTTTCTGACCCTATTGCTTCCAAGATCAAACATTATAAGTTAAACCAAGTTAGAAGTATCAAAGAGGGAGCAGAACATTAAGATAAATAATAATACTGACATGCTCACAGTGACATGCTGATTTTTTCAATGCTAGTTTAGTTTCGGATGCTAATATTTATTAATGAGCACTAAAGATGAGGTCCACATGAGTCTGATGCTTTTGGAAGTGAGAAAAATGAGCCTATTCTAACCTGAATGGGGGTTAAATGTGTCCAAAATCTGAAACATTACATTTTTGATCCCCATATTTCATTATGTGCTCTGCTGGGCTGCAGGCTACTGAGGGTCAAGGTGCTGTTACAACACAGCTTCATTTATTTTAAGCTTAGTTTAGGACCCAGTGTCTTGCTCAAGGACACTCCAGCAGAGCAGATGAGTGCTGACATGCAGCATCGATCCGGTGTCCTCCGGTTGAAGAAGGGTCTTCCGACTTGCTACACCACCCTGCTGCCCTTTATTGATTTTCTGCTTTTTAAGGCCAAGAAACCCACCCAAACACTTCTTGAAAAGAGACACGTATTACAGTTTAAGAGCAGGAAGTTGAAATGAAAATCTGACAAAAATAAAGGTCTTGACCTTTCTTCAAGCTATATATTCTTTTCTGCAGATGGAAACTCCTTTGTAGAATTTTGGGAACATCTTTCTCTGCAACTTGATTATGATTGATAACACTGTATCCTTGCTGCTGCATACTCCTGATACCATGCAAAAGTTTATCGTCCATATTACTCCCTGCTGAGGGCCAGAAATGTCCAGCCCTCATGGAAATGTGATATCATGATTAAATTTGGCAAAATAGCTTTGATGGAACAGAGATGAAATGTCTGCATGGAGCCTGTGCGTACGTGTGTGTTAAAACTGAATATTTATGAACCTAATATCAGGGTCTGTGTGGATTGTGTGTGTGTGTGTGTGTTTAGAGTGTGTGCAGCATGAGTGTAATTAGTGATACAGGAGTCATGATGAATAAAACATGCGCTACACACAGACTAATATCTGGGTGCAGACCGGTCTGCAGCGAAAACAACACTAATGATACATAAATGTAGGTTTTTAAATATTCACAGAAAACTAGATTTTCCCCTGTTTACCTCACACATGACAATTTGCAATGTGCAGAGTTAAGCTGGAAGTTCATTATTTCGAGGTTTATTTTTAAACCTCTACGAAACTGACATATTCATGCCTCCATCACACTGCCCTCTTAGCATGTGTGTGTGTGTGTGTATGTCACTACTTTTTGTGCTTCATGTGTCAGTGGCTGTCTGTCTTCATAATCATTTATCTCTCTAATGGATTTATCTTTTTATCCCCCTCTTCCCACTGTACCTTGAACTCATTCTCCTTGTCTTTGGTGCCCTTGTGAAAGGGTCGGTCATATCTGAACCTCCAGATGTGATTGAACTTGTAGAAGCTTTTGATGTTGTCGGGCACTCCGTCTCTCTGCAGCACGTCCTGACTCTCTGGGATGGGGGTTACAGCGTAGATCTGCAGGTCTGCAATCACCAGAAGTTAAGGAAAGTGCAAGAGATAGTAACAAGGAAAAGCACTGTGCACTAAAACGGACAAGGATCCTTCAGTGACCTGAAAGAACACATCAAATCAAGGAGATGCTTTTGCAGATGACGAGGACACGCACAAGCTGTGGTGTACAGGATGGAAGTGTGTGTCTTCTTTTGTTTTGTTAGTCAGTCCAAAGACCAGACACACACACATTTAAATTTAGATTCACACTGAAACAATACCCTGCCTAGAATATACTAATAGGGACCAAAACAATACTCAGACTTAAACCACAGATGACTCACAAAAATACACACCAGGAAAACAGACAGTACCAAAAGAAGCAATTTCTCTGTTCCTTAAAAACCGATAATTGCTGACAGAAAATACTGTCTTACCAATTTGCCTTTTGGTTCCTCCTGCTAACACCCCCCCACCCCCCACCCCCCACTCCCCCCATGTAAAAACAAACAATCAGACAGACACACACACACTCTCCAACAGGATACGCATGTCACACATGTCAAGAAAAGAGCAAAAAAACAAATGAACTGAACAGAAAAACAAAGAAAAAAAAATGAAAGCAGAGGTCGAGATGCTATACACCAAAAAAACTGCCGCACCAATGGGCAGCCACAGCGACATGCATTAGAATAGCTACTGTGTTCATATGCATGAGCGTTTGCAAAAAGGATCTTCAGATGGGTGAGCACTCGGAGAGAGACTCTATTGATTAGCATTATGTCAGAATAACTCAGCAGTGTGCACATTTATTCAGGCGATACCCATCATTTTCAGTCGAGGAGGCACACAGTAAACATACCACATGCATACATATGGAGAAAAATCTTCAAAAAAAGGACAAATTAAGGTCAAAACAAGTTAAACATGCCTCTGTATTCTCCATCTGGCTTCCTTTCAGTGCAGCTCTCTAAAGTCTTGTCATCACTGTGTCACAAAGTCTTTGCTTGTCTCTCCCTCTCCGTCTATAAGTAGGCCAACAGTTGTCCAATACATTAGTGTGAATAATTAAAAATCCTCCCATATTGTGCGGCTTAATTTGAACGCGCCGTGTGGAAATGAAGACTACGGCTCCCAACGTGAGTCGGTGACTTGATTTATGTTTGAGAGGTGGGGGCAGAAAAGAAAGCAGCTAAAAAAAAGAAGTGCAAAGTACAAGAGCCTCGCAGCAGTTCGAGCAGGAAGTCATTTTAAAGTCATATGCTCCATACACCCTCCAATCATCCAAATCCACAGCCTATCTCTCACAATAGGCGGTGAGAGCGTTCACTGCTATTTCAGACACACAACAATGTTTGGTGTGTTGGTTTTGGAATTCTGTGTGTTTCTGTATTAAGTGTCCATGCTCAAATGTTTAAATTCTGTGTATGCCTGTGGGCCTTTGTGAGTGACCTCAGGGACAGCCTTGTTGCAAAAAATGGTTAAAAAGCGTGTTTCTCAAAATAATGGTGATTTAACAAGGTAATATAAATCACTGTAGCAATAATTAATGCCATGCCTCTACTTAAAGTCAGACAAATGTGACTAAAAAAAAACAAACACTCAACTAAGGACGTCTTTGTTCGATTCCAGCATCTTTAAAAAAATATGTTGACTGTAACTGTAAATGAAAATTTCTATGTAGTACCTGCTGTTTTCCTGTCAGGCTGCATACTGTTCCAACAACCCGCCACATATCAGAAGCTATGTAGTCTGACAGATGACACCCAGGGTAAAAAAAAAAAAAAGAAACAGCCCTTGACGCACTCATCGCGCTCGAATAACTGACGCAACCCATGTGACAGTAGTATTTTTATCATGTTAGAGCTTCTCTTATCTAGATTATAGCAAGAAAGAGCAAGCTGTTTAGCGAGTGAATCAACTGAAACTGTATAAGTGGAATGGGACCAAAAAAAAATATATACATGTTGGGGTTTGTGTTTGAGTTTGACAGTGAGATTTTACAAACTGCATGTGATATGCAGCTCAGTACGTGTGTGTGTGCGTTCCTGGTGAATGGGCCTTTGATAATGACAAGAAACAGGTTGCGAAACACAGGGGGACGCTCTGCGTGTGTGTGTGCGTTAGCCCGCGCCTCATTACAGGCAATTGTGTGTATGCAAACACAAAGCATGCTGTGTGGGCTATACACACACACGTGCATGTTTGTATGTGCGCTCTCCACTTTCATGTTTTTATGCATTTAACTACATCTGCTCAGCATGGATGCATGTGCCCATGCTGCATGAGTGAATTCTGCATGTGCCTCTTTACTATAGCCAAAGGATACACTGCGCATCTGCCTGGTATATGGTCTGGTCTGGCTGGTTGACGTGCTGCATGGCGATGGCGTGGGGGAACTCGTTGAGCATCCGCTGCTGGAAAGCCTCCAGCCTCTCGTAGTCATGGCCGCGGCACACAAACTCCTTATTCTGCAGAGGGATTAGTGTTGGGGGTGGGGGTGGGAGGAGCAGGATACAGCATGGGGTTAGCTTGGCATCTAGTGGTTGCGGGCCGCAACTGCAGCGTCAACTGCAAAAAAAAAAAAAAAAAAAACTCCACCAAGGACGGGGCCTGTTACATCATTAAATGGCATTGAATAAGAGTTGCTGAATGTCACCTCGCAGTGGAGGAGTCTTATATAAGAAAAGTTAATTCTTCCTGCAGGTCTATTTCTTCTTTGGAGAGGGTGAAAGTATTACTCTGTTCAGATTAATATTCACAGCACAGTGGGGAATATGGAGATTTCTTTACCCGTAAGAAGAAAGGGAACTTCTTTCCATAGAAACCCACTCTGAAGAATTCGGGCTCTAGCCTTTGCTGGTCCATGATCTTGTCATAGAGAGAGGCCTCCATCATCTGGCACAGAAATCAAGGACAGTACTGGTTATAAACCAACAATGCCAACGAAGGACTTGTTGTTTCAAAGCATGTTATTTAGTGAGTGCATATTTTTTTTTGCTTTCCTCATCATCATCATGGAAAGACTTGAACTAGCAATCATCAGAAGACGTCTCTATGGCTTGTTTATCATGAACAGCTCACCCTCATTTTGCTCAAGTTCCTGTAGTCGTAGTAAGACTCGTACTGGTCCGCCAGCTCTCTGCACAGGATGATGCCATTCTCCCAACACTGAGGACATAAAAACAAACACTTATTAATCCTCGTGCTTTTCGCGTCCTCTCTCAGAACACAGTGAAAGCAGAGAGCTTAATGGGACTGAGTCATTTGCTCTGCAGTGGTGCTGCCGAGCTGCATTTCCCCCACTGGGTGGCACTGGTGAGACGACGTCAAGAGTCAAATATAACCTCTCCATGCAGGTACACGCAGAACCCAGCCATCTTGCTAATTAAATGAAAAGCTTTCCTTTCCTGCTGCCTTCTAATCCCCGAGCGGCAGCACAGGCAGATGGCATAGCTTGTGAATGTGAAGGAAAATTGGACTATGAGTAACGAGGTGAGCAGTTTTAATGATTCCGTAGAGCTATGTTATTTCATCAGGGATGCTCAAGTTGTTTTTTTTTTCTTTTCTTGAGCATGCGTGTGTATACGTGTGTGTAATTTTGTAGGGTTTCCATAATGCCACTTTTCCCCGAGAGAGCAAAATGATGGCAAAGGTAGTTAGGATGAAGAGATAAAACCAGCAGCGGGGAGGAGGAAAGAAAAATGTACTTCCTGGGTGAGAGAAACAAAGCCTGGGAAGTACTCGAATCATCCTGAATCAGCTGAGCTCCGTTCAAAGCCGCCAGTCTCGCTGCTCATCCTTAGCTGAGGCACGAAAGAAACGCAAGTCACGTTTCAGCCGTCAGTCTCGCTGTCATCATGTCACACAGTATTTCTTTCGGTGGAGGATATTGTGGGACGATATGGATCCTGCTTTAATTACAGCCGCCAGCGATTCATCTGATTAAACCGGGGAGGTGTTGATGCCTCGAGCTGTTGTCCCAGTTCACAACAAGTGGAAATTAAATGTCTAACCGCAAGTGACGCTTTTTTTTTTTTGGAGCTCCACAAAGCTCTTATGAGGGGATTTTCATTTCATGCGAATGACGTCACGTCTCCCCTAAACAAGCGCGGAAGAGTTTCTCTTCCATCCTCATGTATTTGTAAATGTTTATTAGGTTAAAGTCAACGTATTTATTTATTCTAAATGAAGCATTTATAATATGACCGTCAAGTAGGAATTAGAGCTTCAGAATATGCATGAGAAGCTGACGTGCTGCTGGGTGTTAGAGGAGCAAATAGCACTGCCAGTAAGACGAGAACATGATGTTGCCTTCAAAGTGGCGCAGCATGCTCACTGGATTCTCTGATTATTACTCTGATTACTAAAACACCTTATTTCATTCCTTTTTTCCATACAAAATCAGACAAATCAAAAAGCCGTTTCTTTAAATTTTGAAATGAAGGACATTATGTTGTTGATATGAACGTGTCTTTTTTCTTGTACTGCACATGAAGAGAAAAGGGGAGAAAATACAAATGTGCTCAAACCCACCTTCCCCCTGTCGAAGTTCTGAACGATGGTGAGATGCAGATACTCTTTTCTTTGCCACTCGCTCTGCATGGGGTAGTTGAGGAACTCTCTGAGCGGCCTGTCTGACCACTCCAATAGCTCATCATACAGCAGCAGGGTGTACGATGCCTCTGCAACAGTCAGGAGATTAAATTCAATATTAAAGCAGGAGTAGGTACAAAAATATGAAATGTAATTGAGAATATGACTCATGGGAGAAGTTCAGGACATGTGGACATACAGCACTGGGGCACATGTTTCCACACGCAGCAAGTAATGTTCCTCCCACACTTGCCCACACACAGTGTATGTTAGGGTCACACCTTACCTGTGTAGTTTTGTGCTTTCAAGTGCAGGTCGTACAGTTTGTGGATGTAGCGGATGTACATCTCCTCTTTGTTCAGCTCGGTTTTGTAGAAGTTCTGACAGCAGCAGTGGGCGGATCGGATGAATGAGGACAAATAGAATCATGAGGGAGAGAGACAGAGGGTTATAAAAATTATAGAGAGAGTTGGAGATGCAAATGAGGACAGATTTTAAACGTGGCAGATTTTTCTAGGGTAGAGGTGCAACAGTACATCTCAACAGTGGCATCTGATCCACCTGCCTACACAGCCAGGTGCTCTTACAGATGGCTGCAGTTACATAAGGACGACCTTGTAGGCAGAAGGACTGACAATAGAGACAACAGAGCAAAACACAGGATAAAAAAATGATTTTTTCTTGTAGACCGTGAGGGATGGAGATGAAAGAAAGGAATTTATATTTTCATACCATCAAGCATATATCTTCCATATAAAGAAGCAGTGCATTTCGGATAATTTATTGTTTTAACTTAGTGACAAAACAAATGTCTTGTAGCTTTTATTACATTCTTGTGACCGATTATTTATTTCCTACTCATAGTCATTTGTTCATTTCAATGGGCCTAAATATTTTGATGTTGTGAACAGCCAGTCACATACCGATTCAGTTTAAGCTTTTCCAAACCCTCGAGAATCTTAGTTAGTGCAACTCACCAGTAAACTGACAGTACATCCAATCTTTTTCCCATCCACCTCTCCCAGCTTCATACAATCCCTGCAACAGAAACATCATAAGACCTCCAAAGCTCTCGGAGCACATACGTGCGTTTTCTCAGCATGCATGTGCGCACTCTCACCTGTAGTCCAAGAGTCTCTCCATTAAGCGAGTGACGGTGGCGATCAGAGAGATCCCACTCTCCCTCCAGGTCTCTCTCTCAATCTTCTTCAACAGGCTGGGGGACAAAGACAGAGAGATGTAAAGACCGAAAGAGACAGGAGGTAAAAGAGAGCAAATGGGAAAGGAGAGGTGACGGGGAGTGGGGAAAAGAAAGAAGAAATTACTGCAAAAGAAAAGGAGGCGAAGCAAAGAGGAAATCAATCCCAGTCACACAAGTATCACCTATGCTTGTTGGCCTGCCTGTGGGAGTTAACAAGATAAAAGACCCCAGTGTGGCTAAAAATATCACTAAAGCTGCCACCTAAATTGATTTTTAGAGCTGATTGGTTATCTCAACTGGGCTTAATAAGAAGACAAACACAAAATAATGCCAAAGTAGCTCTTTGGCTTAAGTTTTTTTTTTTTCCCCAACATCAACATTTGCCGCCGTTCCCCCTCACACAGACGACACAGAGAGAACAAAGAGGAGAGCGTCTTACCTAGGGTACGGACCAAACAGAGGAATTCTACTCCAGGCGGGAAGCATAGGCGGAATAAATTAATATTAATACGATTAATATCGGCACACACTCACACAGGTTAGTTTTAGGGGTTAGTGGAGTTAGTAGGAGGAAAATTAATTAAGAAACTAAATCAAAACAATCAAATACTCAAGCAAGAAAAGATAAAAATAGCTAAAATCATAATTGAAAGCAAAAAACTGACTTGTACTAATAGCATTCAGGGTGTATTATATATTGCAATTTAATAATAATGCTTCTTAATACATAATTATGTTATATTCAACATTATAGATAATCTATAGATAAAAGAGCAGTGATATTACACTGTTTGTGTAATGTCTCACATATATATGGTGGGAAAGAGAATGATTGACTATGAAAGACAAAGGAACAGTTACAGTCGATGCATATTGATAAAATACTTATCAAGGTCACACACTGATTCACATCTATGTGATAGTAAAAGACACGTACAGTGTGCATGTGAATCAGAAAAGAATGATTTTATCTAATGCAGTAATGTTTGGGGGGGCTAAGTTGAAATGTGGTCCGAATATAGTCCTTTGTGAAGGGGGCACATAAAACTATGAACAGGCACAGAAAGAAGCAGGGATACATACACACACACACACACACACACACACACACTAATAAACGTGAGCACATGCACCAAGCAGGTAGGAGCGCAAACCTGCAAACACAAGGACAGAGAGGACGAAGGGGCCATGGAGGGGGAATGAGTGAAGATGAAGGTGATTGAAGCTGAATACTGATCACTTACCTCTCATTATTATTTTATTTATATATTATATTTATATAAATGCTTTATTAAAGTACTCTCTATAAACCATTTAAAAAAAAAAACAACCCCACTCTCGTCCTTCTACTAACATATTAATGGCTGGTTTCTAAAAAAAAAAGGTAAAACTTTAAACAAAAAAAAAAAAAAAAGCACATTTAACTGCTTTATCATTCAGCTAAAGGAGCGTTTTCTGTGTGTTAACGCTGTTATCTGTGCTCTTTGGGTTTTCGGGGTTAAAAGGCTCGTTTTCAAAAGCGGCATACTCGCAGACACTTACAGATAAAGCAGCCATTTACCGAGGCAAACGACCTGTGAGTTGGACACACCTGATGAGGCCTTGTGTAGGTGGCGGCGTTGAGGTCATTAGACTCAATAAAAAGTGCTGTCCTGCTGTCCTGAGCTGCCCTCTTTATTTTGGCCTTTACTGCGATATTACTGTTAAGCTAGTTGAGCTCTTGAGTGGGCCAAATTACATAACATGCTGGCCCCCTGACCGCGTCCTTTTCCCTTCAAAATCCAAAGTAATTAGACAGCGAGTAAGTGTGTGCCCACATGGCTCATATTTCATACTACTGCCGCTCCTTCCTCTAACTCACATGCTGTTGAAGAGCTCTCTGTACGTCTCGTCTCCTTTTCCCTCGGACATCAGGCTGTCCAGCTTGTCGATCAGCTTGGCCTCCACCTGCAGGAGAAAAAAGCATTTGAATCTCAAAGGGGCCGACGGTTCAAAAGATATTGATAAAAAACGACAGTGCCATGGAGGGTTCAGAGGTTAAAAGTGAATGGCGTGTTAGATCAAATCGCCTCGCGTCACGTGCAAGAGAAAAGGCAACAGTCTCTCACATTATTTCACTTTTATGACTTAATCTTACACTTGTAACAAAATGGTGCAAAATGGTGGTAGACTGGTAAATGCTCAAGTATAAACAGCATTTACTAAAAAACAAAAAATGCCAAATAAGAATTTATAGTTCAAATAATTCTGTTAAAGCTAAAAATTAAAGTTGCATGCATTTATTATTCATCATTTCTGACCCACTAATGACGAAGCACATGCATGTAAGGGTTAAGCTCGCATTTAAATGGCGGTTTCGGGCAACTGCATCCATTTTTAACAGCTGCGTACCTGTTTGAAATTACCACTGCGTCTCTGCTCCCAGTCCATCATGTCGTGGAAGATGGGGATCATGACATTCCTCAGATCAGGCTGCGGCACCAGAGTCACCTCCAGGAAGGGGCCGATCATCGCCGGGATGAAGTTCAACTTGTGCTCCCCTGGAGGAGTGACAGAGGTCATCGCAGAGGTTAGGCTCTCACTTTATCCCCCAACGCAGCGTACTGTTTATGTCAGAGGCAATTTGGCTGAATTCGGAAAACAATCTTTCTCTCTTTGAAAACTTCAACAACAATCCAGGCTGCACTGATAATTCAGTTAAAGTGAACTGCACTCTAGCCAAATTGACACAGTGTTTTAATAAATGTAATAATCGCAGCGCCTGTGTTACTTCGAATTCATACTGACACCAAATAAAACAAAAATAAACTGACTTCAAAATGAATTCCAAATAGTGCATAAACACACTTGAGTACACAGTAGAAGACTATAAATGGTTCTAAAAACACTGAATTGTACAGATCTATCACAGACTCAGAGCAGAACAAAAGCCTCCACTCAAAGCAGATTGAGGGCATCCAGCTGGTTGCCATGGTCACAAAAAAAAGAGTTTTTTTTTCCATTTCCCATCAGCTCAAGTACAAAGAAATACTAAAGAATGTAAAGAATTTATTTGCCTTTTCTGATGTTGCCGCGTCACACAGACTTCAAGAACAAACTTTTTCATTAGACAACAAATGAATATGATGACATATCAAAGAGCGCGTTGTTACGGGCCTTCCTGGAAGACCACGGAAAACAGAAAGCTTCCTTTGTGGTATGTATGATGAGCAACACAGTTAGATATTACTACAAATGCCCTTTAAACAACGCATTTACTTTACATGCAAATTTAGAAATAAAGTCTTTGTGAAAGGTGCAATTTCATGACTGTTTTGTCATCTTACCTAAATTCTGCCACATGCTAAAGATCTCACAGCCCATCATCACCCTCATGTCTCCGTACCTGCATGGTAAATATCATGGTGAGATGTGTGCTTGCTTCAGGCAGCATGTTCATATTAACGGGAGAAGGATAGGACTCACACGTGCTGCAAATGATGCAGCGTGTGGACTGAACAGGACTTACTTTTCTAGTATCTTCTTCCTCTTGGAAGGAGAGAAGGACTCCAGCTGAAGACAGGGCTGGTTGATAAATATTACAGACAGATAGAAGTACGAATCCCACACCTGAAAATGACAGCAGAAAGTCATCGTGTCAGTGCTGCGCAGGCTCTTCCTCCTCCAACGCAAGTTTTTAAAAATGCATAATCTGCCACTGGCATTTGTGTTGAATTTGTGGTATGAACTGAACAACGAACAGCTGTTAATTAAAGTTAACAGCTGTTAAGTCACTAAAAAGTTGAGCATCCTTTCAACACAGTAAAATATAAAAAACACCTGAACTAGGAAATGCAGATCTACATCAATACAGAACAAGAAAAGGAAAACATCCTTCTCATTAATTAACCCACCTCCTTTATTGCTGTTATGTTTGAGCTTTTGTCTTTCAGCTAATTTTATTAAGCCTCTGACTAATAGTATTAGTTCTGTTTACCTCTGCACCTCAGTGAGGGCTTTTGTTTTGAAAAGTGTGACACATACAAACAAATAAATGTGACTTTTGTTAGAAATGTGCATCTGCCTGTGTCTCTGTGTCTGTGTCTGTGTGAGTGTGCGCTAATGTGGCAGAATTTCAGAAGTGAAGCTGTTTGATGCTCAAAGAGTTCTGCGGCACCGAAGCATTGTTCAGATCTACACACACAGTCGCACACATTTTCTCCTACCTTGTAGTCAAACTTGTCATTGAGGAAGTTTTTCCGCAGAGCGTCAGAAAGGTAGAGGACAGTTGTGATGATGACGCTAAGAAAAAAAAAAGAGAAGGGAGAGGAGGAGGTGGAGAGGGTTACTGTGTTACCTTGGGAGACAAAAAAGCACAGGTGCATGCAATGCAAGTGATGAAGCACAATGAAATGTGCTTGTGCGTTTGGAATTATATTTTACCTTGCAACGTACAAGTACAACAAATACAAAAAGTTAAAGAAACATTTGCAGGTCGAAAATATGCGCCATCATCCAAAGACTGGTTGCTTTTCACCAAGAAATGCATAGACTGTCATTATTAGATACAAGCCTTTCATTTGCCTCTGTGTATCAGATCATCTATGCACTATATTTAAGAGTCCACCAGTATGACAGTGCATGAGCCTTGGATTCACTGTCGTTTTAACTCCAAGCAGCACATTAAAGTTTCCCTTCTCTCTCAGTCTATAATAACTTGGAGAACTTGGGGACTTCTTGACAGTTTGGTTAAATATTTTACTGGTCTTCTCTTTTACTGGTCTAACTTCTGCGGTGCTGCTGAAACCTTAGAACAAAGGGTGTAATAAAAAGACATCACCTTGGATTACTGATATTAGTTGACCTTTTAAAAGAGAACATAGGGGCGTAGAACTGCATGCACTTAGAGCAGATGAAAGCTCTTTGATTTAACTGAGGTTTAAAATTGCATGTCTAGTACGTCCTCATGTCCTAGTGGTCTAAGATGAATAAGCCTTTGTCTGATTCTGAATGGTAACCCTAATTAAATGTCAATCCCTTTGACTATACCTCAATTTTCCAGTCTTTTTATTCATTTGGTCTGTTATCTATCTTCTGTTATCTGTGCCATTTGTGCAGTCTTACTTGTTGGTGACCAACCGCATCACGGTCCAGTCTTTGGGAAACATTTCTGGTCGGATCAGGATCCTGAAGACTGTGAAGATCTGGAGGAGGAAGTCCTGGGACACACGAAGGAATGCAGTGGACATGTTAATGATAGAAACTCAAATCGGTCCAGTCAGGCTGTCTCTTAAATATTAACTCTGTTCAGCGTTTTTAAACACTAAGTCTCAGGGTTAGAGTATTCAAAGGCAATGTCTGTCTCTCTCCATGGTGCTGAAACATTTTTTCCCCCAAGTCTATTGCTCAATCAGTTCAATACACTTATGTGGATACTTGTAAAAAATATTTAACAGTTGAAGGCACTCCTTCAATGAGAGCTCTCAAGCTATTAAGCGCATATAACCTCTCTACTGTTTCTGACATTCAGCGGATTGATATTTCTCACTGGAATGAACTTGTGACCTCATTAACTTCCTCTGTCTCTCTCTTCTTCTGCGCTCCTGTCTCGCTGTGCTTTTTCCATTATGTAAGCTGCTGCTTCTGACCTTGCATTGCACCAGTCTCACATTTGTAAATGTGTGAATTACGAGACGTGAACACTTGCATGTGCAGCATATGAACATGTCTGTAAGAGAGCGTACACGTCAGGAATGCAGTGTGTGAGTCACTCTGAAACCGGGAAGTTTCTGAAAACTATTTAGAAAGTGGCGGAGAGAGAAGGAAAGAGAGAGACAGAGAGGCGGAGAGCTGCAGCGATGACTCAAAGAGGGCAGGAGGAAAAACAAATGTGGTGCAGACAAACACAGATTGGAATATGAAATCCCAAAAAACAACATACTCTGTACAGTATGTGGTAATTCTCCTCTCACTTTCTACTCAGCACGCACGCACGCACGCACGCACGCACGCACGCACGCACGCACGCACAGACCAAGTAATGATATGAAATATAAAGAAATGTGGAATATGTAGTCTTGGTAGGGGTCATAAATGGCCCCATTGTGATTTATTCCATTATTGGACTCTTTGAGAATCACATGTGGACACAGCCAGGGGAGGAGAGTGAGTGAAGCATTGCCACAGACAGATATATATGCGGACAGAAAGAGAGAGAGTGATGGATGCGGTGGTCGTACCCTCAGGTTGTCTTTGCTGCTGAATCCCTGCAGCAGCTGCTGGTAGTGTCTGTCGCTCATCTGTCGCAGGAGGGCCAACAAACAAGCCACAAACTCCCCCTGACGGATTAAAAACACAGCATGAGAGAGAGAGAGATTACGTGAGCGTCAGTTTTAAGGTTGTTTATAACCAGGATTATCTTCAGGACTGCCCTAAATTACTAAATAAATTATACAATTGCCATTTAAAACATTTATACAAGGAAGTAAGTGCACCAGATTATTTGTTTTCCACCTCTTTCCATTGTGTTTATGACCACAGTATATAAAAATCTGCCCTTTATTTCATAACAAAGTTCAAGAGAAAAAAATAATTATGGTGACTTTGCAAAGAAATGGTGCTTGTATCTTCAGCTACAGGAAATAGCAAAGGAAGCACTTTGTTAGATCGAGTTAGCTTTTATTAACCTCTGTTGGCACCGGTTAAGAATTGTAGCAACATTAAGAGAGCTCTATTACAAGTGGAACAACCCTCCACCCTTCCTTGAGTCCTCATCATCACACAATGATGATGATGATCTCATTATTATCCACTTCAAGATTCCCCTTTTGTGCTGCGCCGTATTACAAATCTTAATTATTGCCATTAATGTTAATAATGTTAGCTCTATAATTATAGTCGCCACAGCAGCAACTCAATTTAAAGTCCCAAAACAATTCTCACACACACACACACACTATCTGACACGTATGTGGTAAAAACACACATACAGTGACATCCTGGAACTGTAGTCTCATGGCAGGTCCGGCAGGCTGTGGCCGGTTGCTAATTTCCAGGATTGTCCTCAGTAAAACTCCCAGCAGGCTCTGCACAATTAACTCCACTTCCTCTGAGACCACCGGCTCCTGCACGGAGAACAAAACACATGAATTACAGGTAATACGTTACTCTCACTTTATGAACACGCACAAGAAAAGAAAGACCCTAAATATAAATCTATAATGGAGTAAAGTTATCTCAACCAATTTGCATTCTGCTTGCATTTTGTTTTTGTTTTTTGTGATCGACAGCTGACGTCAATCAGCCTCAGAGTTGGCACTCCTTCTAGTACTATCTCGCTTTCAGTGCGATTTTAATGAGCCTTGAGCCGTTAAGTGTGGGGGTCTAAATAAGAAGTTTCAAGGCTAAGTGCAACATTTGGAAACTCTAAATTCACAAAGAAAGAGGAGAATGGAAAAGCCTAAAAGTAGGTGGAAAACAAAGGAAAGAGAGAGAGACGGTTAAAGAATAAACGCAACTCAAAGAGAGTGGAGGATAAACCGCTGTGTGTTTGTCTGTGCACATTTCCCTCTAGTCTCTTCCCCTGACAAGACAGACAGGTCTTGGACAGAGCGATAATGAGAAGGAGCCTCAGACTGGCACATTGGCTGCCACTGCTGTCACTTCCCTTTAGATGTGGTGCCAGTCTCCGTGTGTGTGTGAGACTGTGTTTGTGTGCGTGAGTGTGTGTGTCCTACTGGGCGCCTTTACCACTAGCTGCCCCTCTGGCAGTGAACGGTTCAAGCCAGGCATCTCGAGCTGCTGCTGCACACACGCACACAAGTCTGATAAATGTGTGCACGCACGCACACACACAGCTCAGAGTGACTGCCACTTCCACAATGGCCATTGCTAAATTGATGGGTCTCATTACTGGACTCCAGGGCTGCCAGTGTCCTTGTTACCAAGACTAATTGACCGTATACACACAACAAAGCAATCTGCTATTGCAATGTATTGGCAAGGAAATTGCTGTAAGACTAATTCCTCCAGCTTTGACTTCCTTTAAAGTTATTTTCCTGTTATTATGGTGGTAATTCCCTCGTAAAGTCTCCTAGAATACCAAAGGGAATTCAATTTAACTGTAAAGGATAATGTCTGGGTATAAAGCCACTTCCTCCACAGCAAAATGTTAAAGTCAAATCTCTCTAACTTGGAAATCTGAATTTGCACAGCTGTCTCTTAAAGGAAGAAGATTTCTGGAAATTGGCTTTATTGCTTTCTTGCCTGAGAGTCAGATGGGAAGACCGATAGCAATGTCTGTATGCAGGCTGTTAGCTTAGCTTAGCCCAAACACTGAAAACAGGGGGAAACAGCTAGCCTGGCTCTGTCAAAAGGTCTCTGCTGGCCACCAAATAGTCTGGCACTAATGGACAGATGGTGAAGATTTCAATGTTTTTAACTTGCAAGCGTTTGCATCATCATGACAGTACACACAGATGTTTGTATGGGGATCAAAATACTGTACATTGACAATATACATATAATTGGGTTTAATCGCCTTCAGCTGTGGACTTTGACATGTGGCATCTGTCTTTGCTTTATTTTCAGGTTTTCACTTCAGTATTGTTAAAGCAGTATATCAGAGCTTTAATAGAAATTACAGTAACTCTGCAGGACGACAATAACATAAACACCTTGTAAAAATACTACTTGTTTTTTTACACTCCGTTTTTTGTACATAAATAAATAAGATATACAAGTTAATTAGTGAGGTTTGTGAGGTGCTGGTAGGTAGATTATTTCTCTTCCAACTCAGCGAGAAAGCGACTGAGCATTGAACTATTGCTTTAAGGACGGGGTGGGCTTGTGTAATAGCGAGAAATCACCACTGTGACACTCACCGCAGTGCCATTTTCCTCCTTCTTGATGAGAGAGAGCATGCTGGTGAGGATGCGTGCACACATGACCAAGTCCCTCTGCTCCTGCATGTGCGCCTGGAGGACGCGGAGCACCACCGGCAGCAGGATGCACCGTGACTCTGCAACACACACACACACACACACACACA
>JBAJHX010000002.1:11018947-11032384 GCA_037176925.1 Amniataba percoides | reverse complement strand
CGCCTGGAGGACGCGGAGCACCACCGGCAGCAGGATGCACCGTGACTCTGCAACACACACACACACACACACACACAGTGCAGGGAGGCAGACACACACAGTTGTCATACATCAAAGACATAATGATGCATGAAGAGTAAACACAAGGAAGACCAACAGGGAAAACACTCTAATCTTCTTTGGCTGTTCAAGTTATTGTTTAATGCTTCTTATAATTAAATTACTCTAAACGTAATTCTTAGCGTTACATTAATGTGATTTGCATGAGGGTTGATTTTCTTGCTGTGTGTAGCCGTTGGGAAAATGCCGGAAATAAAACACAATAAGACAGTATTATGCTTCAGTGTGCAGCCTTTATTAAGAACAAATTAATAACATGGAGTTTGGTGCACTGCACTGCAGGTTAACAATTAGCCAGGGTGTGCTCTCAAACAGCTGCACTGCAAGAGGGCACAGCCGCACAGTATAATATGGACTAATAGCCTGTTTGTACACAGTGCGAGTCAAACAGACAGAACAATGTATGGCCGATTATTGTCTGCATTTGGGGATGAATCTAGTTGTTCAAATCTGTTTGTTTCCCTCTGCGCTGTTTGTTTTTTCTGTGTGTTCATAATCTGCATGCAAGGCTTTTTTTCCCATTTATATTTTCCATGCAGGATTTTCAGTGTGTTTACAAGCTCTAGTTATGTATTCATATCAAAGTGTACATAAACTGTGCCTCTGTTTGAGTAAACAGGTCTTTACCTGGGTTAATGTAAAGCTGGCTTTCCACTGTCTTGGCAATGCACTGCAGTTTGACGGCCTCCAGGGGGCAGTCAGCGTGAACAGTGGTGGGCAGGCTGCCCAGCGTCTCCCTGACGAAGCCGGCCACCTCCCGCACTGTGAAGATCTTCAACAGCTCGCCGTAAATGGCTGGAAACGTCCGCAGGAACACCGCCTAATTGTGTGACAGTGAAATGTCTAATCACTCAGAGATTAAAGCAAGTAGGAAGTGTGAATCCATTATGGTCAAAATATAACTAACAAATACAAATTAGACTGAACGTGGCCTTTCAACATGTGAATATGCAAGTTTTAAAGTGTTTGTTCAGTCATTTCAATACATTTTCTAATAAATCAGCATTACACATTGTATATTAATCTTATAATCCTGTGAGGCTCAATGGACAAAGCTGGCAATGACAAATGGTTTTCAGTAGCTCAGGGGCTTTGGATAAAAGTTCATTACACAGGTTGTGTAAGAATAAGCAACCATTACACACACTCTTACTTATGGAGAGATGTTTTGTTGGGAAAACAAAAGTAAATATTGACTATACTCGACTGGATTTGTTTGGAACTCTGGCAGTCAGGGATTATGTCGATTCAATTAAAGGACTGCTCGGGCCGCAGGGACTGCTTTTAGCCACTCACTTGTGGCTCTCAGACTGATGCTTTTCATTCCTGTCAAGGTCTGTCAGATCCTCGCTACACAACTGAAAAATGAAAATTACGAAAATCCAGAGAGGTGTGCTACTGCGTCTTTCCCTTTTTTTGTTTTAATTTTTCCAGGCTTCCCAGGCAGAAGATGAAAGCCATTTTTCTGTAAACACTTATATTTCAAATAGCAGAAATAGATGAAATAATGTTTCTTGCACCCTTAATCGAAATTTTTAAAGTATGAAACAGAGAAAACAGAGGAAACGTTAACTTTCAGCTCTCGGTAATAACTTACATGACATATGTGGAACGTACTAACTGGGTCACAGGCCAAAAAAAGTTTGAGAAATCCTGTGTTCATTTGTTTAGAACAACCACTTGTTCCCAGCAGCTATTTCCATCTGTGCGGGGATCCCTGTTGACATTTACTTCATAAATCAAACAATATTCTGAGAGCTATTGATGGAACAATGTCGCTCTGTGTGTTCAAAGCTCAAAACCATCAGCTGTCCTCGTGATAAAGGCAACACATCTCGGGATACAGGTGCTAAATTATGCGCACACAGCCTTGCTGCTTACATGTATGTGTTTGTGTGTGCGTCGCAGATTAACTTGGATTAGCATTAGCCTGGTGTGCATCTCCCCACGGCTATTGTTGTGTGAGAATACAGATTAGTCTGGATCAGAAGTCAGCGGAGGGATTAAGTAGGGCTTTTCAGATGGCATGGAGAGGGCACAACCGGAATAGTTAATGTTACGCTCATTCTCGTGGCCTTGGAGTGAAGAGAAATTATTGACAAAAGGGACTAAAAGTGACTGGAGGGTTTAGCATGAGACTGCTGGTTTTGATAACTCAGCTCTGTCTGTCTCTTGAGCAAACTGCTATAACTCTTCAAATGAGCTGTGAAAAGAAAACCTTGATGGAGTAATTGAAAAGATGAGAGCTATCCCCCCCCACCCCTCCCGATGCTATGATGAAACATATGCTCAGGGTTCACGTGGGTGAGGCAAACAAGGGCAGTAAAACAAAGAAACTTTTAACGCGCTCAGGGGAATGAACGCACACAGTTTTGCCCAGGACTTGAGTGCCGAGAACGATCTGGGAGTGAATCGATTAAAGGACCACTTGAATCTAATGGACTAAAGAGTAGCGGTCAGAAAGAAAGAGAAACTGAGAATACAAAACAGCCAAAAGGCGATGAGGAGGGGGTGGGGGGGCATGGAGGAGGCAGAGAAGATGAAAGCAAAGAGAAAGAAGAACCACACGGAATCACCCACAGGTTCTATCAAGGCAAAAATGCAGGTATTTCCCAAAGAGCACAAAAACTCGTAGAAATCACACAAGCAGCTGTTTCTGGTGTGTAATTAGGATTATCTTTGCAGTCTTTAGATTGTTTGTTTTGGTCTCATTTGAAAATCAGTGAAGGCGGCTACCCTGCTGTGCAGACCTCCCAGTGGAGAAAAAGCAAAAAGCTGCCACAGAAATTCCTATTCTGACTCCAGAGCCTCCGGCAGCATGAAATTCAATTACAGACGATTTCTTACCTATCACGAGTGCATTAACAGGAGTCCTCGGGAAAGAAACACATAATGTGGTGCACAAGTACAAACAGGCACAGAATTACACATTCATATGTGTGCACACAGAGATGCACACTTTGATTGTGGAGGCACAGAGGACATGATGCACTTGGTTGAGTGTCACACACACACACACACACACACCTGTGTTTGCGCGACGGGACTGGTGCCTTTGTTTTCCTGTGAGAGGAAGAATCGAATGGACATGAAGAGCTCGTGGATGCAGACCCGGAACTCCTCCTCGTTCTGGCCCCCCGTGGCCAAAGAAAAGAGCCGCCGAGACTGGATAATGTACTTGAAGATGTACTCGCTGGCCTGAGGGATGGAGTAGAACAATAACCGTTCAACGTTTGCGCTCGGCAATGAGGAAAAGCCCTGCAAGTCGGTCATGACTTACAGGGAAACCAGTCAAAGAACAATGTAACTTTAAATTTCATCCCTGACATTTTTACTGACATAGTTCATCTGATAAACTGAATATAATAGACTGAATATTTTGCCATCAACTTTGATAATTCATTGTTTTGAGTAATCATATTTATAAATATTTGCTTGCTTTACCATCTCAAATGTGAGAATTTGCAGCATTTCCCTGTTTCACATCCTTATAACATATAACATAACATATTTACATTTCTCACATTTTATAGACAATACAATCAGCTCTTAAGCAGACAGTTTCTTAAATAAAAAGGCAAAATGACTTTTAAACTACAAATGTTCAAGATCATTTAATACAACTATTGGGGAGAACCAACTTCACACTATTATACAAAGCTAAATCTTTCTACAAAGGAAGAAGAAAAAAAGGTCTCGAAAGGCATTCTCTATACATCACTCATCGGAGGAAACCCTGCAAGCACATCTGCAGTGTTGCTAATTTATTATTTACTGCATGACAGAGTAACATTTACTTCTGCTGCAGGATGTATCGCGTGGATGATGAATGAGGAAACCACAGTACAGAAGCCGCAATGTGCCTCTCTGACAACGTATCTGCCTGAGCCATTAGAATAATGTGATATGGATTCCCAACACCAGAGGCACTGCATTTCTGCTGATTAAAATTGCATGCAGCGTAATAGATTGAGGAGGGGAATAATGAACGGTGGTGAGATGTATTCGCCGCTGATGGGGTGGTGGTGGTGGTGGGGGTGGGGGTAAATTAGCAGGAGTGGCAGTGAGAGGGAGTTCGTTTGTATGCATTTCTGGATGTGTCTGTGTTGATGGGGTAATTGTGTGCGTAAGAGTGTGTATGTGTGTGTATGTTTATTGTGTGTCTCTTAAAAAACATTTCTCTGGCTGCCTTTGCGTGTCCCCTCTGTGTGTGTGTGTTCAAATGCCTCACCTTGAGCACCTGCTGTATGTGATCCTGATGTTCTGCGTCAATAATGCGGTCCACGTACCACTTCAGCACTTTGATCAGGTCCCTAGAGGAGACACACGCGCACACGTACGCGCACATGTACACACACACACAGTATCACTACTCACCTCTAGCTACATTGCACATCTCTCACTGGATTTGGAAAAACACAGATGAGGCAATGCGGTGTTTTAGAAATGAAACACTGAATTGCACAAAGTTTAAATCAAGTTCAGGGAAAATTTCCACCACTTTTTCACACGCTTTTAATGGAGAACCCTTCAAAATGAGACAGATATTTTAAGAGGCATCAGTCTAATGCAACAGTAAGCTGGGGAGCAAGATGGCAGACTCTCATTCTAAGGTCTGGATGATATCTTAGGTGCCAATTAACAAGTACAGATAGTTATAATAGGAAAAAATATGCTCATGTGCATGCACAGTTTGTGTGTTAATTAATTAAGGTGTGACTATTGTAATGAAACAATGTCACACGTAAGCGAGTTTAAAGCTGATGGATGTGGCAGCAGCATTCTGTGTTCGAGACGACTGGAAATATAAAGAGGAGAAGACAGCATCAGCACGGTATCATAGCAGGTACAGAGAGTGTGAAGGAGACAGCCGGTGAGAACAGCAGGTTGTGAATATGTGTGTGAATGTGCACGTGTGTGTGGCTGTGATGAATAGGAGAAGGAGCGAGGGGCTATGAGGCCCAAGCGAGTTTCATATTTCACTTTTTGTCAGCCAGGGGGCACCATAAGCATTTCATTCACACGTCTGGTGAGTGACTCGCAGCACAGAGCCGCCTCTTAGCACTGACGCAGATCGTCCCTCTCTGACTGCCTGCCCATGTGACACAGCTGTCATTAGAATACAATACATGGAGGTAAGGCTGCGTTATTGTGCGCTCACAGCGGTGCTGCGGCCTTGAATGGCCACATGGAGAAATGCAGAATGTACCTGTAGGACAAAGCCCCAGCAAAGTGGCTCTCAATATAGGTGTCCATGACTGGTTTGAAGTGCTGGAATTTGCTGTCCTGGAGAAGGTTGATGATATGGACCTGGAAATAAACAGACACATTATAGCAAACTATTCCTTAACATAGAGGATTTCTTTTTGCATAATTCATTTCCCCATAAAACAGTTTTCTTTCTTTTCTGTCTGGGAGCTTCATGGTTATTTCACATTGTATGAAACTATTCACTAATCAGTTTACTTTATTTCAGATGTGTGGCCAATAGAAGAGTGAGGTAAAAAGAACTAAATAAAGACAATATTAGGAACAATTAGGAAGAGAAATACAATAAAAGTTGACATCAACATCTACAAATACATAAAAACAGGTGGAAATCACTTTGACAGTGGTTGCACGTATTATTCTGTGTTTCCCTTGTGGGCAGGTTGTTGCAGAATGTACTGAATTTGTCTGACCACAGAAGATAAGTCCACTTGTCAGACTTGTTAGATTGATCTGAAAAACCACAGAAAGGAAACTTGATGACTGCTCCGGCTTGCCAGACCTTTTCATCATTGATAACGCCACGCTGAGAGGAGAGAGTGTGTTCATGTGTCAGTGTGAGACTGATGTGGAGGGAGAGAGACGCATAGAGATAGACAGGAAGAGAGAGATCGATCGATCACTCCCCCTATCAGCGCAGTGCAGCGTAACCAGGGCGAGATTGGTTCAGCGAGCTCTGAAGCGTTACATCACTAGATCTTTCTCCAGCGGTTCGCTTGTGTTTCTGTTTGCTCCATTTTTGACTGAAACCCTGTGAGATTGTGCTTGACATATGAGGAAAGAGAGGAAACAGAAAATACAAAAAAGGTCCATGGAAATTACAAGGCTGTTGAACAACTTACTTACCAGTGAATCAAACACCTTGAGCCCATATCTCTGAGAGCTTTCATCCAGAATACCAAAGAGAGTGTCCAGGGTGTCCTGTAGAAACTGTGGGAGCAAAATAAAAGGGGGAGTTTGTTTGTGTGTGCCGACGTAGAGCCGCAGCATCAAATTAACTTTTCAGTGTCTGAGCATCCTCTCAACTTGAATTTCAAAAACACAAGGGCTGAAATCAAATCAGAAGCAATCAATACTACAAATGCCAGGCTAGCAGAGGCAACGTGGGCCTACTTTGACAATCTCCGAGCCATCGATCTCCTTCAGCTTAGACAGGCTGTCGTTGATCCTCTCGGGGTGGGCTCGCCACTTCAACAGGTCCAGCATATCACCTGAAGGGAGACAAAAAGAGAGGGAGACGCGGAGAGATGCAACAGTAAATGAAGGGTATGCAGGAAACGACAAGGGACGAGCAAAAGAGATGAATGCGCGCCTCGTGTTTGTTTGCGAAGAAACGCAGGGTGATAAGAGCGACGCACGCTTCGGGTCACAAAGCATCACCACACCTTTCAATTACAGCCCCCGAAAAACTCCTCTGAATCCAAACAAATGATGACATTTTCAAGTGCAGCCGGGATAAAGGAGATAAAAAGTCATTTTCCTGAGCTGGGGTCCCCAGACATAACGCATGAATAAAACATAAGCCTCAAGAAGAAAGTCTTTTAGCTGTCTCTTCGGATTCGGTTCAACCTGAAGCGTGTCTTCTCTTTTTTTTGGACAACTTTCTGTGCAAAATTTGTGTCTGTGTGTGCATGCGTGACTGTTTTTATTCGTCAAGTATATTTTGTCATCAGAAAGTCTGCAACACTTCATAAAATGAAATGTATTCAGAAAATCAACAGCCTGTTGCAAGTGTATCGTTCCTGTAGCTTTTATGTTTATATATTCTACCATCTACTTAATGAGGTAAAAAATGATTTATTATTCTCTGTTTTGAGTGAAGAAAATAAATGTGTCTTTGGTCACACATTGTATATTTCAGTTTATGATAATTGTTGGCTATTGTTCAGTACAGCATAAATGAGGACAAACATAGTCATGAGAAAGTCCTGCTGAAATAAGACTACAAACCCCACTCTGCATGTGTATTTCTCAAAGCATAAGAATTTATTAGTTAGCAAGCACTGCAAACTGGATGCTATTCCCACCGCCCAGCATATTCACAGGTTTGTTCACACGCTTGGATGGCTTGGTTTGAAATGCCACTTTCACTTTTAAATGCAAAACTTGTCGCTCCTTCTGTTTTTTTCTTGTGTAACATATGCCTTCTTAGCCTCTTGTGAAGTGTCGATCGCTATCTTCTGCAGGAATGGTTCTACACTCCCAGGCCCTGCTAGCACATTAGGGTACGAGCTAATTCCAATTTAAAATGTGAGAAGAGTTCGAGCATAGCAGCCAAAACACCTCGCCAGGCGAGCAGCCAAAATGTCAGTCCCGGAGTCTGGTTTACCGTTCTGTGTGAGCTTGGTGGAGCAAAGAAAGCTGGTGATCCAGAAAGACTCTTTGGTGCCTTTCAGGGTCTGGTTGTTGGACGGGAGGTTGGCCTTGGAGAATGGCAGCTTCAGGTAGCGCGAGCAGTCTGCCAAGCTGGTATTCTCCTCACACTGGAAAAAAGGAAAGAAGACAGGAAGAAAGAGAAGCACACATTTTGAGAACTGGCACAGGAGATTTATAACAAAGTGAGTGGAAGAATGCGACCTTCTCAAAAATGCTAAAGTAATGTTGTATTCGCTGTTTTGTTAAAACATTTAACTGGTCATAGGCTGTATTAGAGCCACAGCTGAAACATGCAAAGCTATGAAATGCACATAATCAATCACAGAAGTCTGCAGTCATTTTGGGGATTTAATGTGAAGCCTTAATGCACAGCTGAGGCCGTTTCAGCTCCAAAGCTACCACACAGTTCGGACTGATTCTTCTTCTTCTGTGACTATTTTGGGTTTGAGGAGAAACTAGGCCATGCCAGTTTCATTGAGCTTTTCAGCCACTTCCATCTGGCATTAGACTGGGCCTGCCCCCCCACACACACACACTCAACGGTGGGAACACACGGGGCTATAAAAGCCATCATCCAAGACTGGCAGGCTCAGGTTTGGGGGTTCGGTTGGACTAAATGTGGACGTCTGACGGGAAAAGACGACAATGAAAAGAGGATTTTCTTTGTTGTTGTTTTTAAAGACCACAGCTAGCAGCAAAATAAATAATCAGACTTCTCTGTTCTGCCTCACTGCCAATAAAATATATGAATGCACTCCATGCTTTTCCGTCCTTCGTGGAGCCTGAGGTTTATGCACACACCCTTTGCCTGCAGCTGAGGAAAAGCATGTAGTCTGCAATTATTCTGAATTACACCCAAGACAGTCTTGCAGTAGCTTTTAACTGGGATGGTGGCCATTTTATTTGCTTTAGTCTTTTGATGTTTCAAAACCAAAATGTGTGAAAAGATGAGTGTGAGTCTCTGAAGGTCTATAAAGTGCAGGAAATGGACCTAAAGGTCATGTTTGACACAGAGATAGAGACGGAGCTGACACTCTCCAGCTTTGCCTCAAAAGAAATGTGCACGCGTCCAGCTGAGAGCAAACTGCCTCTTACACATGCACGAGCAAACGCACATACGTTAACACCCTCACAATTTGAGGACGTTATGTAAGCAGGCATTACTCACTGGCCCGTCAGCCCGAGTGATGCGAGCTGTTTGTCAGCCCGTAGCACCAAACAGTGTGATAACAGAATGACCACATTTTGCCATTCAGAGCGAATGAGTCGCATAATCATATACAGTATGTAATCCTATCTGACGCAGCCTCTGCAACACCTGCTTGATGCAAAACACTGAGTGGGCTTGCTCAAGAGAAGCTCTAAAGTGCAATTTACATTTTTTTTCTCTTTCTGTCCAGTGACGTCTATTGTTTTGAAATTGCAACCCTTTCTTTTAAATATTATTTCAAATTTATTGTGCAAGGAGTTGAGAGTGGACAGGATGGCACAATGATAAATGCCAAGCCAAGGAATACAAGTGAAAATGCACTGCAAAAATCTAAATAAGACTTCATCTTTGCTGGAATTACACATCAAATGAATATCAAGCATCCTGCAAAATACACAGTCAGTTCCATTCTGTGTTGTTGAGTCAAGATCCCAGTGCTAGTGAGGGCGTGCAGGTATTACCTTATGGATAATGAGCTCGTGGGTGCCATCTGGCAGCGTCCTGCCATCCTCCTGCATCAGAGGAACAAAGGAGTAGCCAAACAGTTTCTTCTCTCCCTTGTCTTTAGCTGTCAAACAACAACACATGGACACAACAATGAGTCCAAAATGAACCAGCACAAGCTGTGAGAAAATAAACACGGCAAAAACTCATATTATGAAACTGTTGGTGCTTTGCAGATTACGCAATACAATTAACACATTGAACAAGTGGATGCTCAGTGCGTCTATTCTACTTAAAATATACACCTAAACAAAAAGCTCAAGAGAAGCTCGAAAGTGCACACACATGCATGCAGGTGATAGACACTGCAGTTGAAGGTTTAAATTATTCTATTGATCAACAACAGAAGAGAGCCAAGAAATCCAGCGATGCACCGGCAGAAAAGAAGATAAGACTGCAGGCTTTCAGACACTGATGCAAACACTTCAGGTTAAGTAAAGTTAACTTCAAATGTTTTATGCATAGGGAAATTAAATGAGGGCAGTGATGCATTTGGGAGAGAAACACTTAATCAGGATATGGAGGTGTACCACTACAGGGAACCGCTATGTGCTACCTTTAACCTTTGACTACTCCCAGCATCACTGTTGTGTGCGGTCAGAATTTTCCCCACCTATAACCAAACTCAGCTGTGCTTTCAGGGAGCACATCCAGAGTTTACTTACACACAAACTCAACCACTGGCAAAAACAAGATATTTAGATGCTGTTAAGTTACTCCTTGAGGGCCTGATTAAAGTGGGCTGCTGTGTTTTTTAAGAAGCTCTCAGAAGGGTCTGGGCATAATTTGCATTATGAACACATGTAATCTGATTTATCTGCTGCTATAGCAATAAAGTGCTGATGTGCGCACAGCGGGAAACGAGAAGTGTAGTGTTTCTGTATCTTTTCATTGCAACGCAAGTAATTTAAACAGCGTCTACTACTTCTATGCGTGGGTGTGTGTGTTAGTGACTGTGTCTGTTACTGTGTGTGTTAACTCTCCCTTGAGGAGCACAACTTGTGCTGTATTAAAGTTAGAGATTGGTGCTGCACCACAGCCCTTTTATTTCTGCCTTGCTTTGCCGTGATGACATTTTTACACCAGGAAAGTTATTGCTTACAAGACTCCACTCTGTAAACTTTTGCTTTTTTTCTTTTCGGACAGGTTTTCCTAATCTATAAGCCCTCGAAGCCCCAGGCACCAGGAGATTAAGAAAGATCAAGTGGTACTGTATGAAACTCAAAGGCTTGGCTGAGCTTTGCAGAGCAGGTAGAGATTGATGTTATATCTTGAAACTACTGTACCAGACACACTGTGCTATTATAAAGTACATTTAAATAGTTTGTAGGCTTATTAGAAATTCAAGGTTTTACATTGTAAACAAGCAAAGAGGTCTTGGAAGAGGGAAGAAAAACACTGGACCAGCTGATCCTAGATCAGCAATAGTGTAACAAATAATAAAGTAGTCATTAAACTGAAAACTGCTTTAATTGTTTAGAATATTCAATAAACAATGAGCTATAATAAAAGAAAGTATTGCACTGGTGATGCTCACAGGTCCTTATAGTCCCCTTTAGCACCATTTATGAACAACACTGGACTCCTCACAAACAAATGAACAATTACTGCAGCTACATAATGAGTCTAAGACAAAGATGGCATTTAAAAGCATATTCATAGAAATGAGCTTTCTGTTTAGCCTTAATTGAAAATGAGAGTGTCTGCTAATCATATTTCTTCAGGCAGGTTGTCCCTCAGTTTGGGAGCCCTAATAGTACATGTAATATGGTCTCCTCAGTTTGGTGTCACTGCAGGCTTAAATTGGGCTCTTAATAGGCAGCCCTTGGGTACCAGTGCTAGCACTGCCAGCAGTAATAAGGCTACTATATCTGCTGCACACAGACACACAGCCCCGCAGCTTGGCTGCAAATGGCAGCATAATATCAGCTTGTTATGAGAGAGGAGCCTCGGCCTTCTCGCCCGGCAGCCCAGAAAGAGGGTGTGAGAGAGTGGGAGCAATATTTTGGTCATAATTAAAGTTTTTGTCTCATTAGGAGGTGAGAAGTTGGACAAACTAGTCTCACTATGAAAATGCTTAAACAAGCACACACTTGGACATCATCTATTTGGGGGTGGCTGCAGCCTCAGGGCTTGAGGCTGGAGGGCTGGCAGATTCACACAGATTGGAAAAGTGACTGCTTATTGTTCTCTTCTCTCCCACAACAACGCCTGTTTACCTCCAACTCCCTTGGATAATCAACTGAAAAGAAAGCAGTGCCTCAGGCATTTGAACAGCTAATGTCTGAAAATGGACACAATGCTTGCAGCCTGGATAAATGTGTTTAACCTTGTCTGGATACATAAAGGTTGTCCACCATCCCATTTGCCACTTACTGGAGCAGTGTCGGAACTCAAACCGGACATGCGACCCTCGAAACATGTCGACCGGGATGGGCAGCTTGATCTGCTCCGCCCAGCGGGGACTGTTGTTGTGGTACAGCACCAGGGAGTGGTATTCGTCCCCGCCTGGCTCACCAGAGCCAGCGGCCACGTGACTCTGAAAGACAGAGCGAAGAGAGTGAACAAAGACAGAGGCGGAGGGGGAAGAATGAAAGAAAGAACAGGAAGTGAAATCAGGAAATGAGAAGCCAAGTCAAGGATGAGGCCATGGAGACAATGAATTAATTAATTAAGAGTCAGACATGAGGAGATAGGAATTTATTGAAAACCGTCCACACGCCTCGAACAACAATAAAGTGAGAATGACATGGCGTACATGTGCGTGCCTTGCAGTGGCAGCCGCAGTGGCAGTAGGGTTATATTTGAGTCTATTTTCTGTCCAAGGCAGAGGCAGCGCAGGAAACCACAGAGGCAGACTGTCACAGCGCTGCACCAGAAATGGGCAACACACTGGAGAGACACTTAGCTCTCATCTGGGTCAGCGATATTTAAATGAAGAGTTGTGCTCCAAAATAAGACAAAAATGATATCTTCTGCCAGTGGTAAGTTCTTGCTAAGTGGAGTGACTTTCTAGATTAAAAAAGTTTTTACCTTGAGGATCTGTCCGTCGATATCCAGCACATAGACGGTGATCTCTACGTTCCTGGCCACGCTTTTCCCACCCTTCTCAAACTCGCCTTTCTCCAGCATGACGTAAAGGTCGTTCCTCATTTCTCCTGCAGGCACAGAAATGTAAAAACAGGCGAAAAAAATAAGACACCGATTATGCATACGAGCAGGTAGTATTAATGACCTCTCACAGTAGCTTGACGACAATTTTTAGTGCAATGTTTCATGACGGGGTGGTCAGTGCTTAATTAGTGATCATTGCTCATTTGTATAAGTGAAAAACTGTGATTGCCACAAAAAAATGAAAGAGGCATCGTGATTATATTTGCACAACATCTCAAACTGCCAGTGAGCTAGCTTCGTACTGTTGGTGGACTGACAGTGACGACAGGTGATAAAGTCCGAACAGGTCACAGACAGAAGAGGACGCTCAAAGAATTTAACAACACGCTTGTATGAGAAAAGAGCCAGAAGTCATCACATTTGTGCCTTTTTGCTTGAGAAGCTGAAAAACAAACACATTCCTACAATCGACCTCTCATTGCTTGCGTGTGGGTGTGTGTGTCAAACTGTGTCTTTTTATTTTACTTCTAGAGAAATCTTTTTGAAGCAGAAATTCCTGCTAAAAATGTAGCGATCCCTGAGGTTTGTTCTCAATAAGGAATCCACTGACTTAGAGTTGCATAATAGAATTGCATGATTCAAATAAACAGTCAATATAAAACATAAATTAAAAAGGTAATGTGGTGATTATTTGTATCAAAAGTGATTTAAACTTGCATCTACACTTTTCTGTTAAACACTTTAAGTTTTAAACAGTCTGCAGTAAGACTTGCAGCTGCTTCCTTACCATTAACTGTGTTATTATCAGGCTAACAGTCATAGCCATACATACATATATATATATA
>JBAJHX010000002.1:11006325-11018847 GCA_037176925.1 Amniataba percoides | reverse complement strand
TATATTTTTAAAAAACCACACCACACACACACATATATATATAAAAAAAGAAAACTGTCTCTTCCTGCGCATAAAATCACCTGGTAAATCTAAGTATGTAAACAAGTGTTTAAACACTCCTGTAACACGGCCGTCTCTTGAGGCCAGTGCTGCAATCTGCCAAAACACTTAGTGAACATAATCCCAGGAAGTAATATTCTACATCTTTTTGTTGTAATTGCAGCTGAATGTACAATGACTGGGCCAGGCACACATTTATTTCCTCCTGCAGGGGAAGTCAAAGTAGTGCAAAGCGCTCTGGGTAAGAAAGAGAATAGGCCTGTTTCCTCCGCAGCTGAGCTGTGGTCAGACATATTGTAAAATAGGTTCCCTGCGTAACCTCTGTGAGGGAGAGTGTGTGTGTGTGAGAGAGAGAGAGCTCATGATATCTCTATCTCTAGGGTCAACATTGATTTTCTGCTCTTAAGAACAGTAACCATAGCAATATGGGGCATTTTATATACACCCATACTGTACACTCGTTTCATATGGACACGCTCACGCACGCACACACACACACAATGCAGGAAAGCAGACACACACACAGGCAGTTTCTTAATATACAATAGGAAAAAGGGGAAGTGGAAAGGGTGGGGCTGGAACAGCTGAAGAAGGAAAATAAGGGGAAAGATACAGTCGGATACCAATCCAGAAAAAGGAGACAGAAAAATAGGGAGAGACGGTTTCCTTAGCCCAAGGGTGGACTTACACAGGCAGAAAGGGTGAGAGCACTCAGCGTTAAGGGTTTGTAGTCAGACAAAGACAAAGAAAGAGACAGTGAACATAAATCTGTGTTAGTGAGGCGCTGGGGGACCCAGAGTCTGTGCTTCCTCTTTATCTGTGTGACCAGACAGTACACCTCACTTATTTAAAAGAGCAGCACTTCTATGGAGAAAAAAAAAAAACAGTCTCCCTCTGACATCCAGCTCTCATAAATGAGTGAATCTACAAAGAGTCAGACAGCTAATCAGACGAAACTTTCCCTTCTGTCTTTTTCCCCGCCAAAATGTATGTAAATAAATAAATAAATAACAAAGGTACCTATCTGCCATTTTTCATTTTACATTCAAGTGGTAGCACGTTTGTTACCAAGGCAACAAGACCCCATCCAGCTAAGCCCGAGGGTCTCTGCGGGGGTCTGTGTCATTTAGAGAGGCAGCTATCTAAGTGTTGTCTATGTGCCTGAGACAACCTGCATATTTCATCCTTCTGAGGGCACCCTCAGGTGGAATTCAAATATCACACTCGCACAATAGGTAGCGATGTCAAGAGTTACCACGGCAACTACAGTAGATATTATGAGGCGGGTCAATGTGTGCAATACAAACAGCAGAAAAGACATTAAGTTTATAGCCTTAAAAGGTGTCAGCTAAAATATTATTCTATGAGTTGACATTTTACATACAAATCAAGAAATTACTCTTCTTGATTGAAGTGTCATTCGCGTTTGCACACCTGATGCCTGGTACGTCTTTCCCACATATAACCATCTGATGCACCAAAATTTACAATGTTTTATGTAAAGACAGCAGCAGTAAAGAACGTTTATAGGGAATAAATAAGTGAAGGACTAGGTAAGAGAAGCACAGTGGTCCACTTTCCTCTTTATATCCACAGGTTTGGTGAAGTGAGAATTGGAAATGTGTGTGTCTACATGCATAATAGCCTATAAAAGATATGGAAATGTATAATGAATGTATGTATGGAGAACTGAAACGTTCAGGATCAGAAATGGAAATGGAAAAGAAACTTTAAGAAAAAACAAATATGTAAAAGTCATTCTTTAATAGCCAAGTGATCTCTGATGTGTGTTGGATCACACATTGACTTTTACTCTTACTCTTACTACTTTTTAGTAAAAGTCGTGATGAAGCTGCAAGGGTGTTAAATCAGCTGATGTTACTAATATTAGTTAAGGTGTTTTAGTTAAAGGTCTTATGTAAAGATAACTTCCTAAATATAATGTATTTCCTGTTGTTGTTGTTGTTGTTGTTGTTGTTGTTGTTGTCGGGAAAGGAAATGACGCAGTGAGGGACCAATATGTACACAAATGTGACATCAGTTGGGTGATAAAAACTGATTTGAAAAAGCATCTAGTATGGTAGGATTGTTGAAATAATGAAGGACGATTTGGCGCACAATGAGATTACCAGGCAAGATATTCTGTTTTCCAGGAACAAAGTGTTTTCTAAGGAAATTCTCACATCACTGTAACTCTGCAAAGGCTTGATCTTTTATTCAAAAAGTCTGGAGAATGCAATGAAGTATGGAGTTAACTTTCTAGCCCTCTTCTTAAATTAGCAGTGAGAAGAACTGAAAAGCTAATCCACCGTCTGACCTAAAGAGAAGGTATCTGTGTTGAGCAACAGGAAAGACAGCAGACATCGGTGATGACTGCAAATGAAGGTGGCTGAAAAGCGACTTGGCACCGCAGTCATGGCGTCCTACCTGGCATGATGACATCTGAGAAGCCCAGTTTCCTGGTGATGGACACGCCCCGAGTGAAGAGGACCATGTACTCTCTTCTCAGCTGTTCAATGTCCCCGTGGAGGAGCTGGAGAGCCACCGCCAGACCTGGGAAAAAAGAAGTGATGAGAAAATTCAAAATCTGAAATATCGTATGACTGAATTGCAGCCATGACATGGCCTTTACATTCCCTCCTTCATCCCTATGCAAAGCCACTCAATAAAATGCTCAAAATGCAAAATAAGCCTGTTCCCAACACTATAAACAATTTTGTATCAGTGAGCTCAGAAAAAAAGTATTCGCAAGGGCATATTTTCAGTTTTATTACAGCCGCGCAGACTTGCAAAACAGACAACTGCAGCTATACCTGCCAACAGAGGCACTTCTGTGTATGGCAGGCAAGCAGACACCCCCACATACATAAACAAAAAAAATGCAAACAGCCCGTGAGTCATCCCCAGCACTTTTTTATTAAGAGGAAATCCTACATGAAGGCTGTCGTCTCAAATCAATATCCTTATGCAATAACCCCAAATGTCAGCAGCTAAATTAAAGCACCGACTTGTTTTTAGAGCTCAAAATGCACATCCATGTCCGTGTGTGTGTGTGTGTGTGTGTGTGTGTGTGTGTATGCGCGTGCCTGTCCACGCTCATGACACACAAACAGCTAAACAGCGAGGGAGTGTGTCGGAGACAAGGTGACGCTGATTATTATTATTATTATTGTGGATGCTTTTGGGGAAAGTTGGGAGGCAGCGGTGAGATGCTTCATTAGCTGCGAGGGGGTTTCAGTCACTGCGAGTCAACAAAGCGACGTGACTTGTTTGCAAACCTGCTATCAACATGCCAAACGTACTGCGCCGCACGCAGAGCAGAGAGCAAAAGGCGGTGGAGCTGAGGAAGTTTTCAGGGTTGCTGCTAAACTTGTGCAGTGACTAGAGGGATTGTATGTTTGTTTTTTTAGGCTGATTATTTTATCCTAAAAAATAATTGCTATAGAAGTTACACGCTTCCTAAAAAATATAGATCCTGGGATGAAATGTGTTATTTTTGCTTTCTGAGTTAATTCAATAACTTATCTTAACTACTTCAAGAACTTTATACTTTAGGAATATAAACAGATTTACATTCCACAGTTTCAAACACATTTCTGTTTTGCTAATTAACTTAACTATTCACCATTGTTACTGCTAATGTGCTAATGTTAAACTTGATACTTTTAACAGGAGCTGTCTAATGTGATTGGATTTCCCTGCTGTCTGATTTGTTTATTCGGAACTACAAAATGATGGAGTCGCTTATCAAAAAGTGGATATCTTTTTGATTACTGCTGGAAAAAAGCAGAAAAGCAAAAGAATGATCTGCAAGACAAACTGAAAGAAACACAGGCTCAGAGGGCACGAGAGGTGACAGAGACAGTGTGAAAGTGGTCTAAATAATTCAAAAATAACCCACACACAGATCATCAACAGTGTGTTCGACCTGGCACAAAGGCCTGCTGGGAAATGAAAGGAGAACCCCATTAGATTCAGGGGAGATTTTATCTACCCAAGCCTAAGCTGCCTGTCCCTTAATGTGGATCAAGCCTTTGGCATTTACACACACATAAATGAGAAAACACACACACACAGACAGGCTCTAAAAGCTACTGCAGGGCTACAATTAGGCAAACCAGCTTCATTACTATTCTCCCTGCTAGATGGAGCTGACGCTGACAAAAACACCCTCAACCTCTGCTGCCCTCAGCCCACCCGGCCTGCCTCTTCACAAGCCCAACAAAACAGAGCAAAATAAAAACTCAAAAACAAACAAAAAAAAAAAACAGTCGAGCTGTCGCAGCCTCCTCTGTCCCTGCCTACGCTCGCATGGGGGTGGGAGCTGAATTATCTACCTGACCTGACTCACACAGATCCAGATTCTTATGAAATCCCTTTTATGGATTACCATGTAAACAGAACCACCATCTCCTCAAAACAGCTCTCTCTCCCTCGTCTTTCCAATTTGATTATCCAAAAAAAAAAAGAGAGAGAAAGAGAAAAAACCCCAAGAAACACGCAGGTGAAACCCAGACAGTCATTAGTTTACATGCGAACAAAATAACTGTCTTCCAGCGCAGACTGTCTCCCTGCCTCTTTATTACCCAAACAGCCAAGTGTTCTTTATACTTCGAGGGCAGAGCATTCATCTCTCCCCTGCTAATTGGCTGCTAATAAGAGACGTCTGGCTCGCTGCCAGGTCCGTTTTAAAGGGGAACCACACAGTGAGACGACTTCAGGCACACACCCGGATGAGCAGAACCCCACACAAAGATAACATGATGTGCACACGTATATAAATATATACACATATGCACACAATTACATCACCTCACTCCGCTGCACACTTGTTTTAATTGCCCTCCTGACACTAAGTGTAATAAATTGTGGCCTTTAAATTATGCATGGCGGTCCATAACTCTTGCATGGAGGGACAAAGTGGAGAGGAGACACTGACCTGTTTGCCAAAGATGAAATATTTTCTCTCCTCAAGTGTTATCTATTCTGTGATGTTGCTCTGCAGTAGAATAATTTCCCTTTGGGGAGAAAGTGACTTTTTAAGATGTAGATCTACCTGGTGAAAAATGTGCTGTGAGAGATGTCATGTGCGGCTGTTCTGAAAGTAGAGCGAGAGGGGGGTGGGGGTGGGAATCAGATAGTTTGAACTGGTGATGTCCCTTTGCCCCAAATGTGCATCTTTACAAACATGGACATGATGATCAAGTTGAGTCCCTACTGCCTCCAGTGCTATTAGAGTATGAGCAGGTGTGTGTGTGTGTGTGTGTGTGTGTGAGCGAGAGAGAGAGAGAGAGAGACAGAAAGGCAATTAAAGAGGCAGAGGCAGATAAAAAAGAGGCAATAAGAGAGGAGTCATGCCAAAGTGAAAACTGTCAAAGCGAATAAAACTATAATGAATTAATTTGGTCCAGACAGGGGAATGATGCTTAAATGAAACCCAATATTCAGTTCTCATTATCTTAAATATGGAAATTATTACCTCTGCTTTTGTTATTAAAGAATTTCTCTGTCTAAGATCAATGTCAAATTCAGTTAAGTGGTGGAAGTGTAATTTTGGCGCGAGCGAGCTCGACTTGCGTGTGCCAGAGTATTGTGACAAAAGACCCAAAGCTCTCCTCTAATGCACTTTGAAAGAGAGAGCACTGAGGCAAATCAGGCGTTCAGCGGGATCAATGTCTTTAACTGACAGCCACTCAATAGCCAGCATCCAAGTGTTTGTGACAAACTGCGTGCGGCAGCCAAAGACGCGGGTAACTCTTCAGAATAATTCACTTACATGTGTTTATGATGCGTGTGCCAGCGTGTGTGCGTGCGTCAGTGTGCACAGTGCTGCCAGATGACAGCCTGAAGCAACACACATGCATTCTGAGGAAAAATATTGCAAACTAAGGCAGCGTGATTAATTGTTTTTGATTACAGAGCGTATCTATCTTAAAGCGCGTTGTCGCCGTCATTCGTCAGGCACCGAACACAAAGTGAGCAGGCCGGGTGTCTGCTGCGTCATCCGCCAAAGGTCTTGGAAGTTCCACTGCGGCAATGCGCCAAATTATCTGAGTGCTCTATCTGTAATTAAATCTGATAAAGTGTGCGTAGACGTGTGCTATCTGATAGCGCGGCCAGTCATGAGTGTAAGTAGCAAATAAAGACGATAGAAGAACTTGATTAAGATTTTGCTGGAGCTCAGTACGAGATAAGGAAACAGCGAAGTAAGTGATTGATTGATTTTAGTGTCAGTCCTCTGCTTTATGTTTTTTTATCAGAAATTAATTCAGACTTCTGTTACAGTCATCAGCTCAGCCACGCGAAACCCCTGAAGCCGCCATTCATTCAACAGCAACAACGCCACGTGGAGCTTCGGCTGGATGCCGCGGTTTTGTTACGAATCAACACAGTGCGAAGATGCGACTCGGATAACGGCGCCTGCTCTAAACTGGGTTTAAATACTGCGTTCCTTCACGCCCGTGTGAGATGATTCTCAATTATTGGTCTTCTGGGAGAAGGTGGGAAGAGGAGCTGAGTCAGCAGATCAGTCTCACAGATTCTTGACACTCGTGTAATCTCCTCTCTCCTGTCTCGCACGCTGATAGTGCTCAATCATCACACTGTTATACGGAGCAGGTGAGGGTGTTACTCTAAAAATAATAATGTGGCAGATGTAAGATGACAATGAACTTTGTTAACAGCTACACAACGAATGTTTTCATTATGACAGCCCGGAGCAAATTTGTGGCGACTTTTCACAAAAACTTTTATGTAAATCAGCTTTGAGATAAACTTCCGTTGCTGATTGCTTGCTCTTTGACTCTTGATGCAAACAGCTGCAAACGAAGCAAGCACTGTTTAATTCAAGATTGTGTCCTCTCGCTTTGCACGTTGTACCCTGTGAGTTTCCTCTAACAGCTGCATCTATATGATTCTGCATATAATGGCTCTACAATCCACAGAAAAGAAGTATAGGTTTCATTGCGGAACAAACCTTTTCGTATGTCGCACGTCATTTCTTTTGACGATTGAAGAACTGAATGTTCTGATTCTCTACCAACCTGTTGCTATGGGAAACTGCTGATGCTGTTGTTCTGTCTGATGCGAATGCAGCTATTTATAAAAATCATCTGAATGCATTTGCAACAGCAGGCTTCCTGCAGACACGTCCATGTAAAGACTTAGTAGCTCCCTTCAAGAGGAACTTAAACTCCCACAGAAACGCGACTCAGACTGACCGGAAGCTGACTACCACATCCTGAGAGACTGATGATGCAACGCTTTGTTTGTCACTGCAGCAAGATGAAGGTTTTGTAAGAGAAATAAGCCATAATACCATTGGACTGCTGAATTAACGGATTAGAAAGTTCTCCCCTGATCATAAAAATGTGAAACAAAAGAAACAAAAAAAAAAAAAAAGAAAAAACAGGACATCCACTTAAAACAAAATCTCTGGAGACAAAATGAACTTAAAAGGTTCTTACCGGTGTTGGAGCCCGACAGGTTGTACCTGGAGTTTGCCTTTTTGATGATGTTCTCATGGATTTGGTACCACTCACTCTCAGTGTTACACCTGAGACAGAACGATGAGACATAAAATATCATTTATTTATTACAGATTTTTAACTGATTTTCTACTTAAAGAGGCACTTCAACAATTTAGTATTTAGTAAAGCAGGGGAATGCATTAAAATGATTAAAATCAGTGCAGCAGAGGCCAGCATGTTATGAACGTTAGACCTTATGTATTGGCACCTTTAATGTTAAAGGCAACAAAAGTACCTTTCATTAGAGTTTTCTACTTAATAAAGCTCCTGCAAAACTAAAGAAGACAAAACTCTTTTCTCACAATTTTCACAGGTTGAACTGTGTACCACCTCCTCATCAAAAGTGAAATGACCTTTATTATGTAAAATTGCAGAAGCTGCCCTTTTAGTCCCTTTCAGTGCTTCTTTGCACTCCTAACAACTGGCTGCTTGTAAATTTGGCTTATATAACACAGACTGTATGATTCAATGTAATATGAGCCACACATCTAATGTTATATATATCTCACAGACACAAGTAAAAGGTTAAAGGTTTCACTGTGACTATTATGCATTCAGGAACTATTGTTTATTGTCAGTTTTTAGCTGTTAACAAGGGCAGGTTGAGTGAGAACAAATTCTTACAGCATTTAGTAACAAATCTTAATTCTTCTTAATTCTAAAAACATTCGGCTCAGAGCTTTAATGCTAAGCCCACACAGACCTCTCTGCTGTTCCTGCAGGTATAGAGAGAGAGTGGCTGTGTTTTCTTCTGAGCTAAGTGTATTTGGCCAGTCAGTCTGATCCAGCTATAATTTAGGTCAGACTAGTGTGTCAACAGTAGCCTTTTTTATCCCTCGGGGCATCGTGTAGACGAGGTTGGACCACAAAGTCCTTTCACTGCAACTGTTGTTGGAAAAAAAAAATCAGCACCATGTCTCTGAAGTTAAACAGGAAAAGTGCCTTTGTTTTCTGAAACATCTAAATATCTATTAATACTGCTGTATTACAGTATTTAGATAGAATACCAGCTAATAAGATGAGTTAAATTCCTTTGTAACTTCACAAAAATTAGTCTCCAGCTCCGGTTCTTTATGACTAACATCCGTGTGGTTAGTATTGAAAATATATATATCTTGTAGATAAATTTAAAGATCAGTCATGCATAAAGGAAGAGTTTTCACACATTTAGTTCTTGTGAGGATGACACAAACCAGATGTAAAGTGTTAGTAAGTGACCTTTAAAGGGATAATAGTGGGTGTTTTACTTTTTCCATTTTTGGCAAGAAAGTTGAGCACGCTGCCCGAAAAGTTGAACTACTCCTTAAAATACAGCATGATTTAATATGTGGAAGAACAGACTCTGTAGTGAACTAGTGGTTCTTTACAGCGACTTACGCGTAAACCTTGAGCAGATGGTCATCCTTGGAGTCAGCAGTGAGGAGATCGGCAATGCTGACGACGGCGCAGCCAAACGGCCGCCTGTACTGCACGCTGCACAGATTCTTCTTCTCCCCTGCTCCCATCCTCCCTGCAGCGCGCACACACAAACAGACGCACAAAAAGAAGCATCCACAGTCATAACAGCGCCGCTACGAAAGCCCTGGAGATTTAAAAGACATGTAGTGCTCAGCAGAATAAAGAAGCGGCAACATAACTCCCACCTATTCTTATGATGTGTACAACGATGTAGACATCTTTTCGTAGATCACTGCTTCCCAAATCCTGCCAAAACAGGAAAACATACTTCAGCATCACATTCAATCTTTGTAAACAAGCTACAGAGTGCTGACTTGTTTTTTTTACTTTTAGTTTTCAGTCTAATGGAACATGACTCAGGTCTTCTTTGCATAGCTTTTAAATCGCTCCCAATCAATCCATGCAAATACAAAGTCATGTTCGGGACTCACCACAAACAGCGTGCACTGTCTCTCTGTCTTCTCTGGCGACTTGGGCAACCCGCTCTTGTTCAGCTTGACAAAGAACCTCTCGCTGTGCAAGGGGAGAGACAAGAGCGAGGGAACACACAGTGAGATGAATGGGGTCAGGAGTGAAGGCTGGGTGTCATCACAAACAACTGCATCCAAGCCACCGCTAACAGGAACAGAATAAAGATTAGAAACAATGTCAGAAATGTCAAGCGCTCGACGGCGGGCACTGGAGGAAACGCTTCAAAGTTCAAGCTTCAAACTGACGCCGTCTCAAAGAGAATGTGAGGCAGGAGAAAGACAGGCAGAAGGGAGCAGAGACGGAGGGGTAGAGGGAAGGGAGAAAGATACACAAAGCCTGAATTGCTCAAGCAAATCCCTGACACAGAATGTCTGGAATATATCCGACACCAAGTACGTCCACACGTGGCTCCTCGGCGGATGAATAAAATATTCAGCGCGTTGTTGCACATCGTGGATACTCTCTGACGCGTTTTAGCAGATACTGAAATGTCAGCAGAAATAGTGATGGGTTACAACAAAAAAAAGTGCAACCTCAGTCTTATAAATGTCAAGCTGGTTGTCATAAATCTGACAGGGCTGGACTGAGACCGCTATTAGCAAGGTGAATAAAGAGAGAGTGAATGAAGAAAGTTAACCTGCTGTGTGCTGGTAAGTGATAAAGATACAATGCTGCAGGTGCAATTAAAAGGATGAAATGCACAGAAAGAGCAATTATATGAGTCACGCATAAAAGTGCTTAGTTGCAGCTGCATATTTTGTACATCACAACGAGCAGTTGAGTAGCTAATGAGCTATTTGGTTTGACATTATTTAGCATAACTGCAATATAAATGCTAGGGCGTGAAAACAAGGCTATAGTTATGCTGTAATTAGCCATAATTAGGCACAATTGTGCTTTGAGCTAAATGCTGACATCAGCATGCCAATGTGCCAACAAACAAGGTACAACTGAAGCTGATGGGAATGATAGTTTTATGTAATTTATTTGGTCAGATCACTGGACATGTACATTTTGACCTGATGCTGGAGCTAAATGAAAAGTCAGAGATCACAGTGTCTCTGAGATTAATCCTCTGAAGACCAAAAATGTCTTTATGTAATTTTAAGTCAATCCAACCAATAGTTGTTGAGATATTTCAGCCTGGATCAAAGTTGTGGATCAGACAGACCGACATTGCCATCCCCAGAGCAATGATGCTGGCGCGGCTAAAAATAAAACTGTAAGCAGCCACACCGAGACAATTGGGAAAAAAAAGTAGAGTTGTCTGGCTTCCTGTCTAAAACAACACTGAATCATACTTTTGATCGTCTGCACATAGTCTGCAGCGCAACTTTAAAATGTGAAATCCAAGAGCTTCACAGAAGGAGAATGAACGGCCTAGAAATAACAGCTTTTGGCCTCAAATGTCCCTCACCCCCTCTTTTTGTGCGGGCGGGAAAATGAAGTGCATGTCGGGCAAAAGCGAGCGGGGACGGACACCGATCGCATTTTCATTCTCTTTGTACTCCGTCCTGTCTCTCTCTCTCTCTCTCTATCTCACGCGCATGCACGCTCAAAGAGAGGCGGCGGAGGCATCCTGCTGGGCCCCGTCTCATCCTGGCTGGCGAGCTGAGGGCTAATCCAGTTAGGTGACTTTCACAGTCCGCCGATAAGCAGAGAGAAAACCTTGTAATGCACCAGCGCCTGACAATGAGCCAAGTCGCTGGCACGGCTGGCAGACGGCGAGCTACAGTAGGCCTCATTCACACAGCAGCAGAATGTACCCCAGCACATCCTATATAACTTCTCTTCATGCTGCATACTGCTACAATGGATTAGCGTGTTTTATAATAGTCCGAGCTATTAACGGCTCTTCTTAGGAGCTTAAAAGTCGCCACTTCTCCTCCATGGTGTAAATACGAGCCCGCTTCTTGCACTGTAATTCGGTGTTTTGTGTATGTAGGGCAGTGGGCGCCCATGTTTGAATTAATTAAGCTCCTGATTATTAATTATACAAATGCTTATGATTTTTCATACATGTATTCCTTCAGTGAAGTTTTCCTTTCAATGCTCATATCGGAATGAACCAGCCGATTTGATTTAGATGCGGTTGTTCCTCATTAGCTGCTCTCTGTAACTTTCCAGGCCATTTATCCAGCCATATGGAGACGGATTCCTATGCATTAGACATGAGAGCTGTTTTTTTTTCTTTTTTTTCTTGCACAAACCCTAATTAGTGCTCTATTGTTGAAACCCCAACTGCCAATTAACAACCACTCCTGCAAACACATTCGCCTTCCCCTGCTACCAACTCTTCCCTCTCACAGCTGCAGCGTGTTGATCACCCGAGCTAAGAGGACCAGTGTTCCCCCAGTGGGACCTTATCTCCCTCTATCACCGCTTGCATTAACATAACATGAATGGCCAATTTCCCTCCCCTCTGGGCCCGCGCGGCGCTGGCTATTCCCTCTCCAGATATCGATGATTGCATTAGGAGCCTTGCGCTCAGTTACTAGGGGGTGGAAGGGATGGGTGTGTGTGTGTGTGAGTGGGGTGTGGGGGGGGTTTGGGCTGATGAGCGATCGGTGTGTAAAGTACTGGATGAATTAAGTGCCACTGTTGGCTCCCACTCTCCCAGCAGATAAACCTATATCTGCCCCAAAAGGTTGCGTTGTGAGACAGGAAAGTGACTTCGTGAGAGAGTGTCAAAACAGGAGACCGGCTATGAGCAACATCCACACAACAAACAACAAAACATGCACACAGAAACACATACGCACACACACACGGAGGCACATGTCCAGTCATCCATGGTTGACCTTGTTAGAGTTAAGCAGAGGCTGCGCTAAGTGTGTACTATCAAGGGTCTTCGCATTGTCCTCGCAAATGTGTTTGTTTGATCTGGAATAGCAACAGGATCATGTGTGAGCATGACAGCGTGCCACAGTGTGTGTGTGTATGTGTGTGTGTGTGTGTGTGTGTGTGTGTGTGTGTGTGTGTGTGTGTGTGTGTGTGTGTGTGT
>JBAJHX010000002.1:10993669-11006225 GCA_037176925.1 Amniataba percoides | reverse complement strand
GTGTGTGTGTGTGTGTGTGTGTGTGTGTGTGTGTGTGTGTGTGTGTGTGTGTGTGTGTGTGTGTGTGTTTCTGTGTCCTGCAGAAAAGCCAGGCAAGGAGCTTGTATTGAACACAAAGAAGCTGCCATGATGCACAGAGGCTGCTGGCATGGTGCTGAGGCAACGGGTCGGACCCCCATCTGGTCTTCTGACACACACACACACACATACACACACACACACACACACACACAAGTGGAGAAACCACCAGCACAGAGGGAAGCGTCAAAATGGCTCCACGCCAGGCATCCTGCATAAATGCGCGCGTGTATGTGTGTGTGTGTCTCTGTTTATGTGTGTGACCAGACAGTGAGAGACAACGCTGGCGAGCTGCCATTGTGAGATTTTCCTCGAAGACAGAGCCGCTAAGGCACAATGGTGCAGGCCTCCGACTGCCTTTATGCCGCAAAACTGATAGAAAAATTGTAATTAGCTGATTTAGGAAACAAGATAAACTGTGAGAAAAACAGAGCTTGCATCTGTTATCATACTATTTGCTGCATTCAGACTGAATGAAAAGCTCAGAAGACTGTCACTGCATGTTGACTTTTTGAAGCTTCTGTTATAACTTCACAGCACACAACATTTGCGTGAGATGTTTTAGCTTAACAACTAAAGCCGACTCCATTCTGCTTCAGAGAATGAGCTGGAAATCCACTTCAAATGCACGACAGGACTCGAGGAGTCTAATTACTCTTACCTGGCTAAGGAACTCAATCTGTCAACGTGAGAGGAAGACAGATCAAGAGAGAAAGACGTAGGCAGGGAGACACATCACGGTAGAGAGAGAAAGTGCTTTGAGTGGAACTTGATATGATACCACTGGACACTAATTACCCACTTTAAGACAAAGTGCGGGCTGGGAAACTGTACCTTCATTACTGCCAAACCTTTTACTGTACATCAATAATTTGGATGTTTGAGTTAAAAGGAGACAACAGAGCATATCTAAATATACTTCACTAATTAAAAGAGATTCTGAGCTACTGATACATTACGTGCGAGTGTGTACACGTTCACAAACTCTATGTCTCTTTCTCTCTGACAAACCACATCATGGAAACCAAAGGGCCTTGCACACTACTTGTAAAAATAGACCTCTTTCGTGTGTGCTGTTATTCACACAATGATGAAGGAAACCACACATTCTCCATGCGAGGTTTAAAGAAACTTAGGTGACCCGAGTTTGCACAACAGTATGATTTTCTGCCAGCAGTGTGATGAATAACGACTTGGAAAACAGAAATGGAGCGAAGTTATGCAGAAACAAAAATACTAAAACAATGAGACCCATCAATGTCACTCTTGTTCCTCTGATGTGACCCTGTGGGGCGGAGAGCAGCGTCAAACCCAAGCATGACTTATCAAAAGAAGTTTCAGTGTTGCCGTGCTCGTTTTTCAACCCACTCATTTTCCTCGCCTGACGAATCCACTTGTTTGTGACATGAAATGGAATTTCGTCGCTTTGAAGTATGAAACCAGGGAGTTTAAACACAGTCTTGCATTTGGCCGACGCCCCTCCAGGAGCATGTGGGTGTGTGTGTGTGTGTGCTGGTGTGCGTGTGTGCATGCAAGTGATGTGTTGCACACTCCTAGGGTCATCTGATCTCTTTTATGTGGACAGCACGGACACTTTTTATATGAGAAAATAGCACGACCGTGCCCACTTTTATGTGTCCATGCCCACTTTAACAACCTGCTTGGCTTAATAAATCTTCATGAATATAATTAGAGCAGTCCTTTTGACATCAGAGGGGGGAGGCTTTCACCTTGCAATCATCAATCCTTACCATAGCAACTCACATTGCTAAGGACTGTCCATTGAAAAGAATAATAGAAGAAAAACATAAGCCTTCAGAACAGAGCCATAAAAGTGACAGTTAAACATGTCACAGAGATGAAAATGTATAATCTAAGCATAACAATAACGGAAATGTAGTCATTAGTATACAAAGTTGATGCACTTTCCTTAATTTTCTCATAAAATTATGGGAGATTTTTTTCTCTAAAGTCTCAGTACCTGAGTGGCCGGTTCTCCCGTCCATCATAAATGTGAAAGAAGACTTCTAACTCCTCCCCCAGATTGGCGCTCATCAGACTCTTCATGTGAACAAACAAGTGATGGGTGCTCGCAGGCGCTGGCGTCTCCTTCTTACGATGCCGATGTTCCATCTGCAGAGGTGAGGAGAGAAGATTATCAAGTTGAATACATTTAGTAATGGTGTCCTGAGCAAAGATAACGTTATATATGAAAGGTAATCTGCAACAGAACTGCTAAAATTAAATAATGTAAATTACGAAAATACACATCACACTGCTCTGATATAAGATATATGGGATGGATTTAGGGAGGTAAAAAAAAACAGTAAAATCCATAAGCTCTAAATCCTAAAAGATCCTGAAATGCAGGATCAAAGCTTATCAAACAGTTAATACAGAGGGAAACGTGTGGCTATATCTCTTTTTACCGCCCAGTCACATTCAAGTGCTGCTTTATTTACCGTTGAGTTTTCTGGTCAAAGACAAATAAAATCCCTTCTGAGAAACCTAAATGTTGGGAAGCACTTTGCAGCAGATTTGCATATATATTTGCAGACAATAAAGACTGGGTAAGATATAGATTTTGTTGATATAGATCGAGTTAATAAAGCGCGCAATATCGCAGATCATGAACAGCCCCAGAGGCTAAGATGTCAGAGTTGGAGCTCTTATTGTCTGACTGTTTATTTGCTGCAATCTCTGCTATATGTCCACATATGCACATAAACATTAGATTATTTATTTCTGTACTTAAAAATAAAAGGGCTTTCACAGAAATGTATTATGACGTATTCAATCGGGAAAACACATTTACCATCAGGGATAATATCACACTCCACCTTATTTATTTACCTCCAGCATTTATCTATAAGTAGGCTAATTAGTTTCTTGACACAAAGAAATAATGGTGTTGTGATTTGCATCCCTTTCAACTGGTTGCTTAATCTTTGAAACACGAGTGCTGAAATTCACAGCGAATATAAAAGCAGGCAGAGCAACAGTCACACAATGCGGCACAGGCTCAGCGTCTGCTGGAGCACCGGCAGCATCTGATGTTACATGCTATATTAAGTTAATCTATATCTATAAGACTTCATGCAGCGTGGTGCGACATTGTAAATACCTTTTCCAGATCAACACGCGCACGACAGCTCTGTTTATGAGTGATTCGTCCTAATCTGCTGTCAACATCCAAAAATACAAGGACAAACATACGCACACACGCATACACACAGACACACATATACGCACACAGAGCACCAGATGGCCAGCAGAGCCACTGCCAAATTGTGCTCCACATTCGCTTCTGTAGTAGGATGTAAAGAGAGGGAGGTGGAGGCAAAAGGAGGAAAGGAAAAGAATATAGAAAATCCAAGGGTGCAGTGAAGTGTGAAAAAAACACGCAAAGCAGAAATTTGCTACCAATCACCTCCAGCAATGTATTATTAGAGGAAATTATATCCAGAAAAAAAAGTTAAGTCATGTTTTGTCATGGGAAAATTTCATTTTTTTGCATTTTGTCATCAAAGTCACATACTGTTGTGTGGTGCTGCAGAGGCAACCATGCTGGAACCTTCTTTTATTTAAAGTACTCAACATTTTGTAAAACAGGTTGTTCTCTTCATTGTCCATATGAGAAGGTTGATAGCACTGATAGCACTTTGAACAGGAGCTGGAGCCTGCAGACAGTTAGTCTAGCTTAAAATAAAGGCAGGAAACAAAGGGTAAACAGCTAGCCTGACGCTGTCAAACCCACCAGCATACTTTCCAAAGCTCACTATGTGACAGGTTATATGTTGTTTGTTTGATCCATAAAAAATGTGAGAAATTCACTGTTTTTTCAGAGCACCAGTAACTTCCTGGTACTCTTCTTTGACAAACCAAACAAAAAGCTTACAGTATTTCAGAGAAAGTTTTAAGTGTCTGAAAGTGTATTTTCATGCCTCGGTGAAACGTGAGATAAACAGAGACTGTCTAGAGTGTAAGAAATCAATCTAAAATGTATGATGGGCTTCAGAGAACTATAAATATAAACTTGAAAAACCACTAACATGAAGCTCTAAGACTTAAACATGCCTGGAAATTATGCCATAAACCATTTTACAATTGCAATCTGTCAAAGTGATGAATATGTTTTGTTGTGTGAGTGCTCTGCCCTATCTGAGATCCCGGAAGAAAACACTCCAGAGGACGATGCAACAACAAGGCCCTGCCACCGTTCTTCAGCAGATAAGTCACTCCCTACGCAACAGGGCTGAGCTCCTGGCTTTTTGACGCAGAATGACTAGGTCTGGAAAGGGCTAATTTATGCTGTGGGATTTTATTACGAGGTTATTTCCAGTGTGTCATTTAAGCTGCCCGGCCGGAGCAGTGTGTGGTTATATGGCAGCTTCAGCATGACTAGACACAAAGGGGGAGACATGACAGCCTGGCAGCCCTGCCGGCAACACAAAACGCTGTGGGCAACAAGTAGAGGACGGGAGAGCGATATGTGCTGAGCAGGGAGAGCGTGACCATGTGTGTGCTCGCCCAACCGCCTTATTATTGTTCACTCGGTAATCTTTTCCTAAACAGCGTGACGCAGCGCCGGAGTGAGGTGACTGTTGAACTGCTGCAGCTTTTAAAAATGGAGACAGGGGTCAAACTGAGGCCAAAGAGAAACTTCTAGTCTTTCCACATCCCTCCATCAGAGCTGACTTTCGTCGCTCACTTGTGCACCACCATTTAAGCCCCTTCTTTATCTCTCTTTTAAGCTTCTGGGAGGGAGACCTGTGTGACACAAGCAGGAAGCGAGAGACGAGTGAGCGTAGCTTTCAGGGGCGTTTAGTTCTAACTGTAGTCGAGCAGGAAATTTTTGGACCGCACGTCCAGGGCCAGGCCTGAGCTATCCATCACTGCTGTCTGATCTTCCGCAGTTAATGAATTCATCGCTCTGGGATCTAAACTCTGCTCCGCTCCACTCCGAGCTCAGTGCTGAACTCGCTCTCCAAAGGGGGGGCAAAAAAAAAGAGAAGTTTGAAGCCGTTTTGCCTTTGCTCTACAGACGGCTTCAGCAACCGAGCACACTTAGCATGAGGCCGGGGAGCCAATTAGGGATCTGATAAAGGTCTCCTCACTTTAAAGCTACCAGCCAATAAAATGCTTCAAAGGGTGTCTGTTTTCAGATGTCAAGTCAACTAAAAATCAGGTCTCAATCTGCACACACTAACTTCAACTGCAACAGAAAGCGTTTCCTCTCAGAGCTTGCACCCCCCCCCTCCCATGCTACGGGCCAAGCTTTTCAACTGACCATTTTTTAAGGTTGCAAAAACAGACGAAGTTCAAAACTGATACCTAAAGTTAAGAATTATTGACCTTTGCAGTGCTACGCAGCACAGCAGGGACCCTTGTAGTTGCCTTTCAGAGTAAAATCAGAGGGAAAAAAAGTTATGAAATTATTAGATAGGAAGAGAAATGCTCACTGGGATATTCCTAAGATACTAAAATGTTCTTATTTCAGTAGAACTTTAAACAGTAACATTTCATTTTACAGCTACATTAACATTTCACCTTATGGAGCTGCTATGATGAACTCGCCGCCTACTGTTATTAGCATGTATATTACAAAATAAGCATTCATATAAGGATCCACTGAGTGTTATTTTGGTGCAGCTGATGAATGTAAGTCCAACGTTGCCATTAATTTGAGCTCTGTTCTGTCTCCTTTCAACTACTGAGCGAAGATTTTGGCTTCAGATGCCAAATGCACCGATGTGCTCACTAGACAGCCTTTTTTTATTATTAAACTGTATTATTAACAGCTGCCTTCTGGAAAACGAGGTCAATGAGAGCAGCGAGAGTGAACCAAAGTTGTAAAGTTGCGGGCAGTAAAACTAAAACAATGAGCCAAATGATGATAAAATGCTACATAGCACTGAGGGGAACTGCAGACTCAGGTTGAAATTCATTATGGGACTGTCAATACAAGTCATTCCTTTGACAATACAAGTTATAATTTGACTGTAAATATGAACATTTTTATTATTGCGGCTTTAAATAATAACAATTATCCCAAAATAATTATGAAATCAGCACACAATTATGCACAGGTCTTTTGAAAAAGTCATTTTTGCCTGTAATAGCACAAAAAAATTCACTTTGTTCTACATTTTTTTCTCTTTTAATGCCCTCAACGTCTTTCCTTTATCCTTCTCAGTTTCCTCTTCAGTTCTCATTGGGCTGATATCACATAATTCCCACACACAATGTAGCAGTGAGGTTATATCATCCCACAGTAACACTTCACTACACACACACACACACACAGATAGGTAATCCCCCTCCTCAATTTAATTAAGCACCACACCACGGCAGCACAGCACAGGACAGAAACAAAGACGCGTCTCGCATAAACAAACATCTCCCTGAAAAATGTTGATGTAATTTGGCTTTGACATGATGACGTCTCGATGCGAGTGAGCCCGTACGCGTGTGTTTATGTACATGGATGGCAGCGGTGAGTGCCAGTCTCTTTATCTTGTCTCAGTATAGGAGAATTGCAGTCATTTTGTACGGCATTTAATAGAGGTGCATTAAGCTTTCTTCTTTCTTCTAACAAAAAAAAAAACAAACAGATGGATTAAGAGCTTCAATTACCCCTGTGAAGGGAAAGCCGTCACTGTGTGTGTGTGTTTGTGTGTGTGATACAATTCTCCCCGCACTGTATCAGGGCAGAGAAGTGGTTGCCACGGTAACAGCGGTTGGGGCTCGAAGAAAATGGGAAGGGGAAGCAGGGAGCAAACAGTAGGGAAAGGAAGGAGAGAAGGAGGGAGAGAGCTATGGAGACAAAAGGAAGAGAGGAAAGATTCAGACATTCAACTGTGTTTTTCCACATTAGTTTGTTGTGTATCAATGCAAAGAAAACCTCAACAAAATGACCAAAGATTATAGCGTTTTTAATGGTTTCAAATGGCATCAGAAATGTGAGATTGTGCGATACGATCGAAGGCTCCAGAACAGCTACTTAATGGGTCTTGCGGGCGAGATTGTTTTTCCAGCAGATGTTTTTGAGGTCAAGAATGAACTTTCAAGCCCACTTTTTAAGCCAATGGGGATGAGAAGTCCTCAAAGTGCTCGGTGGAAGAAGACGACATTTGGACATCTACAATTTCTTGACAAGTGGGCAAAATCAATCTGCTTAGGAAAATCGTGTGATACGGTCGAAAGCTCCAGAACAGCTACTGAACTCACCGTGTGGCAAGACTGCTTTGCATTTACTAAAGTCCCTTCACAAAGAAATAAGATTTTTCGTATTTTTCTGAATTGTGAGGTTAATCCCCACTTCCCACAGTTTAAGCATGCATAAGTGGAGGACTGGTCAGGGTTTCGATGTGGTCTGCCAGTTCACACCACTTCCTCTGCAACCTACCACTTTTGAGGAAGATCTTTCAAAGATTGCTTTCAATGACAGACAGCTCCTCACATCACCTGCAAGCTTAGCTGGATCAGACAAAGCACTGACTGAGCAAAGTGCTAAAAAAAAAAAAAGCACCCTTCAGCTGTCTGATGCCCTCGAACTTGAAGAATGCGTTGCATAAAAAAAGTTTGCTTGAATCAGGTAGCAGCTGAAAGTCTGCGACTGAGAATCTCTCTTTTTTTTTTTCTTTTTTTTTTTTTTTTACAAAACGGTAACAAGCACCACAGAGCATGCACAGTATATCGTTATATACCATTTCCTCCACCCACTCATCCTGTGCTGGGATCACTGAGTAAGAACGAGGCAAAACATTCATATTATGTATACGTCTATGGCAGGTCTATGGCATCGCTCCAGTCTGATGACTCACCCGTAATTCACCACTAAGTGAGGCATTAGTTTGAGCTATTGGAAGACCACTCACCAGTCTGTAAAGCTCTGTGACGCTGATTTCGTCTGGGTCCACCATGCTGAACTCTCGTCTGGGGACCAGATCCAGGCCCAGCTGTCTGTGACACAAAGATTGACACAGTGAGTGAATTACATACAGTTCAGACAGATCACACACATTTTGATAGCTCATTCATATCCTGCTCTGCGGCGGGCAAAGCAGACAAGGTTGAACTGAGCATCGACTACAGATCAAGTGCACGGTCAGACGAACACACACGAGCCAGCGCTGTCAGAACGCCCGCCTAAATAAACTTGACAGATCGTCTCTCTGTCTGAAGAACAGATGAAAGAAAAAACGCCTTCTCCCTTTAGCCCCCTGCTGTGCCCGCTGTCCTCCTTTATCCTTCCTCCTTCCTTCTCTCCATCCCCTCTCTGTCCCTTAATGTCCATCTGTCCGTTTCCACGGACAGCTCCACCTCTCACTTTCCCCCCCACCTCTCCATTTCTTCTTCTTCTTCTTACCCTCCTCCAGGCTGGACATTTCAGTGGACCGAGACGCCACGCAAGAGTGTGTCTCCTTGTCAGCAATAAGAGAGACAGGCCTGGTCAACCATACAACAGCCCACAGCGAGGGACTGTCCACCCATCCCCTCACAAAGAAGAGTGTGTGTTTGTGTGTGTTCTTTTGAGGAGGGCCCACAGCAGCGAAGTGAAGGAGAGAGAAGGGCGAAGACAGATATAAAGAGAGAATGACAGAAGCTTTTTTTTTTTTTTTTTTTTATTTCGCCCCCTGTGGCATGAAGTGGGAAGAGAGAAAATACAGAAAGAGGATTGAAGAAGGGATGGAGAGAGTGCTGTCTGTGCGAGTAGGGGGGGAGAGAAAGAGACTTGATTGAGTGAGGAGTGCGCCTGCAGGGGTGGTAGGTGACAACAAAAGACAGAGCAGCAAGGAGAGAAGAAGGAGTCAAGGGGAGAGAGAGCAAGAGAGAGAGTCTGAGAAAGGAGAGAAGATGAGTTAGAGAGCCCCAGGACGCAAGAAGACAAAATAAACAAGTAACCGAATCGCATATTTGGTATTATTACGATCTTCCTAAAATATGGGAAGAAATATGAGACGAGACTATTTCATTTTTGCAATAAAGTTTTGTTTTCTTCAAGTGCTCATTAAGCTGAACCACCAAAGCTAGATGTTGTTTCTCATTAACTGCAGATGAGCTTTTTATAAAATAAAAACTTTGACTAAAGTTTGAAAAATGGTTATCGGTGCCATTGCTCAAACTTTAGTCAAAGTTTTCCAATTGATTTTCTGCCTCCCCCATAAAAAGGTACTGTAAAAGGTGCTCTCTTTAGGCTCTCCCTCACTGTGAACATAAAGTTGGATTTATTTCATTCATTTATTTTGGAGAAGATATGCTGTCATAATGTGGTTATGCAGATACCAGCAGGAGCAGGTAATGATTCACTCGTGGTGCATTCAAAGAAATTGAACATTTTACAGTCACGTGAGGGAAAGCATACCGCAGCACATGCAAGAAAATCTCACATGTAGCCCGTTCAATCTTTCTGGGCATTTAAAAATGGATCATCATCCTTTGTAAATGTCATTATAAAATTCTGTGTTTCTGTGTAGTGACAGATTGCCATAATGATTCCAGTGAGTTTTACACTTTGAAATAAGAGACTTTAAATCTGGGGAAAAGATAACTGATATCAGACTGGTACTCTGAACTTGGAGGTGCCTTAATCGGGTATATTTAAGTTCATCTGTCTCTCATGTCTGTCTCCTGTCTAGCACTGAAACAAATGGCAAACTGGGTTTTTGTCTCTCCACCCTCGTCCTGATTATACTGGTGGTAACAAGTGGCTTATTGTGTGTGTGAGACATGGAGCTGCACGCAAGTTGTAATTCAGTTCAATTCCTGTGAGAGCGATTGCATGTCTTAGCAGTAGCGAAGTCTGTTTTTGATCAGTGAGTCACATCCAGCGCTGAAAAGTTCCTGGATTGGCAGAAAGTGTGACCTCCATGCAGGAACTTTTTTTAGTTCCAGGAAGTCTGGAAATCAAAGTTTTAGTCGCTGGTTTCTCCAGTCTGAACACAGATAAAGTTCCCTGAGTTGATAATATGGTTCCTGTGCCTGCTGTGAATACAGATTGATGGAAGACGAACAAAAGCCAATAAATGATACGATGATTAACGATGATATAACTGTAGTGCCTTGCATTAAAAGCAACCAACAAAATCCCTGATGTCAGATTTTTTTTTTTTTAGACTTAAAAGGGTTCTGGTTCACAACTGAATTACCATGCAATAAAAACATAACTTTTACAAAAAACAATAAAGCTGACTGAATGTTCCCTGTGATGGATTGCTGCTTTCAAGCAAGCTTTTAGTCTCTGGTATTTTCATACAACACTACAAAGTGAACGGGAATCCAATGAGCTGGGCGGAGGGCAAAAAAATCAATCTTCAAACTAGTAGGAAACTTTTACCGATGAATAATTAATAACCTAAAACCTAGAAAAAAAAACATAAAAACATAGATATGGTCCTTTGAGGTGGAACAATCAAACATTGTGTTAGGGTGCAATAAAAAATAGCTGTCCGTGAAGCCATTTCAGTTCACCTTCTCTCCACCCTTCTTCTACTTACTCGTTGCCCCAGTCCAATCTCGCCGTGATGTGCTGCTTCACGTCCCTCATGCGGTCGTGGGTGAGGTGGCCCACCAGCACCTGCCTCCTCAGGTCCAGGATTTCATTCATCACATGCCAAAGTCGGTGGAACAAATCCCCCTCATTCTTCTGCGGAAAGAGGGAACGGTGGGGATGGACGGAGAAGGGAGGAAGGAGCGGAAAAACACAGGGAGTCAGTTAAAGGCGATGAATAAAAGGGAGATTGACGAGGAGGAGAGACAGAATGAGGATGACAGACGGAAGGCAAGAAGCAGAGAAAAAACGAAAAAGTACAGTCGCGCAGAGCCGCCCAAAAACATGAGCGAAAAACAGAACAACAGAAAACACATTAGAGAACCAAATCGACGATGAGAGGAAGAGGGCGACCCGGAGAGAGAAGCAGACAGAGGGACTTAAAATGGATTTGTGCAAATTAGCTTCAGTGTCCTGCTGCTTTTTTTGCTGCAAATGTATGCACTTTGATCTGCAAGTATTCATCAGCTCAATTTAATCAGCACCCCAGATAGCTTAATAAGCCACAAACACAATCAATCCAACCTAATGAATGTGTATGAAAACGCTTCGACTGTTTGTGGCTTTTGAATTACCCGAGGCCAAACAAATTCCCCCCATGAGAAACCTCAAAAGGCGGCTGCGCTTAGGCGGCAGTGATGTTTAAATCAATTCAAAGAGTGCGTGTGGGGGGGGTGTCTGTCTTTGTGTGTGTGTGTGTGTGTGGCGTCTTACCACATAGAGTTGTTTCCACATGGCACCCCAGTCTCGCAACGTCGACGTCATCTCTGTGATGACAGAGTCTTCGACGGGAATGACCGTCTCGAATTGCCTACAAAGACACACATCAGAGTCAAATTCAAACCTCCACCACGACACACGTGAATGGGAAAAAAGAAAAAACGCGTAATTATTCACCCTTTATTCTTGACGTGGGCATTCTTCAAGTGGATGTAGCTGGACGGGAAGATACCCTTCGGGGAGGAGATGAACAGGTCAATAAGAGGCTCTCATTCACTTCCAGTGTCATTAACATTTAACTGTTAGCGTGCTGCAGTGATGCACATAATCAATACGCTGCTAAGTGTGTTTGTGGGTTAAAAAGAAGGAGAGCGCAGGGAGATGGGGAACAGACAAAGAGATAAAAGCAAAGAGCATTGGGATTTAGGAGATAAAAAAAAAGATGAAAAGTGTGTTTGTGCGTGCATGTTCGCGCGCCCTGTTTGACGCTAATAAACTGCAAGTTGCTCCCTATTGACTCGGGAGGGAGATCAAAGCAGAACTTATGTTTAAGTATCTGAGGATAAATGCAACACACTCGAGCACAAAGAAACTCCAAACACGCGCCCCTAACACTTCAGTCCCAACTCGGTTTATGTCATCACACGTCCTCCCGCAGCAGAGCTTTCAAAGGCCACATCACCACCGTTGGCGCTGTGTCATTTTTAGCAGAAATATTTTGCGCGGTGGGTTTTGTGCACAGGACGTGGAGCTTAATTAACAGTAATCATTCAATTTGGTTTAACTGGTTGTTTTGGAGCGGTTGGAGGGTTTTTATTTTCATAAGATTTGTGTGGATTGATGCTTCTGTCATCAGCTTGATTATTTGCGCCTTTCTTTTGCAACTATTTCTAACATTTCTTTCATTTGATCATGATCCCAAAGGTGACAAACCTGAAAGGAAGGCAGCTTTTATTCCAATTTGCTTTATCATAGAACAGAGTTTGAGACAGGATCTCATCTCTTGCTATACTGTGAGAAATGTAAGGATGTGAGAGAAATAAATATGCATCTCCCTGATCCTCAGAAACTGCCTTATATATGCAGAAAGAGAAGCCAGTGAACAATATTAGCTGCAAAATATGTTGACTGTTGTCTTCTGTACTGACAGACTGATAGATTTCTGATCCGTCAGGTCAATAAAGCTGAGTAGAATTACTCTTATCA
>JBAJHX010000002.1:10960773-10988919 GCA_037176925.1 Amniataba percoides | reverse complement strand
ACAGCGCTGAAAGAGTTTCCATCTCACTGGAGAGGGATTATATTTAATCCAGCACAATTTATACACACTGCGAATGGCACCCAGATATCTCGAGTACAAACATCGGGAGAACACAAGTAACATTTCATGGACGCCGTGTTACCGTTAAGTAAACCCAAGAAGTCACAAAGACTTATTGGAGTTGGCTTCCTACTGGAAACAGCTTTATTTTTGTCTCGTATTCTTCTAATAAACTTAATTTAACAATATTTATTCTGCAAACAAAAAACTAGTAAAAACATCATTTTGAAGTTCAAATATTTAGTTATCCATGTGATTTTCTAACTTTCTTAGAAGGATACAGGCGCATATCGTCACCACATTTACATCTTCTTCCTCCTTTTCCCTCCTCTTTTGTAGCAGAACCCCTTTCTGAGCACTCCTCATTGCAGAAAGAGCTCATTTTACTGGAGCATCATTTGCACCAAGAAGTGCAACAACAACTGGATGCATTGGGAATTAAAAGTTTGGGTGAAAATCACTTTGAACACCTTTTAAAGGAACTTTGCTGACAGACTAAGCTGCAGTCAAATAAATATCAACAGCAAATCATAAGCTGATGGCCAGAGGTGTTTTTATTTTAGGGTTTTTTTTTCCTGGCAGAGTAGTCCAAAACCCAAGAGAGGTTTCAGCTGAATTACCCATCCACCCACTCTCTCATGTTGACACTGAGATCAAGTCTGCTGATGAAATCAAACAGCAGCTACACACTCTGGCCCGTCCGCAACTCTGTGTGTGTCGGTCTGCGTCCCTCCGCACTTTGTGTTGAGTCTTGGCCGACTCCTCATTATCCCTCGAGCTGAAGAAACACTATCTTTACAGGGGATTTGTCACAAGTGCACATCTGACTTTGTAATTCATTCAAAGACCGACCACTTGCATGCACACACACACGCAGAGGAACACAAAACTTGCCTACTTTTTTGTGTAATTCACTCAAAGCCCGATCGCTCACACACGAACAGACAGAAGCAATCACAGCAAACACACTCGCGCTCACAGAGTGTGCCTGATGCATGAATTATCCAAGTGACTTTCCCAGCTGCAGTCAGCTAAATTATTCAGTTTCAAGTCGCCTTTTTTTTTTCTGCTGAGAAATGAAAGCGTCCCGCGTGTCGATCCACAGGCCAGCTGCTGTCTGTCCGTCTCTAACTGCCTGTCATCCGTCTGCCTCTGACTATCTGTCTGTCAACTGTCTGGGCTGGCTAACGGCAAAATGATGCACTGCGGGCACTGTGGAAGGTGCTCACACTTGAGGGAATTGATTTGTTGTTGTTGTTGTGTTGTCTCCTGTTTGCTGGGACTGCAGGATGTGTCCCATTATGCCGAGAAGAAGAGAACAGCGAGTGCAAATGGGGAGAAAGATGCCATTCATGGCTGTTCGACCACACAGCTGCCGCAGAGCACAAGAACAGGCATAGCAGTGGGAAAATCCTATAAACGGACCAATGCGCACACACACACACAAACATGGCTAAGTGGATGCCACTGGTGCGTGAATATCCAATTGCGTAAAGTGAACAAAAGCAGACCTGCTGATGCTCAGATATGACACGAGTGCACACACACTGTCTGTCTGTTTGAACCCGTCAGACCAAGTTTCCAGATGGCCTGCAATGACCAGCGAATTTCAGCCACCAAAAAGGCAAACTCTGATCCTCTCCGACACACCCAAACACACGCTGTCTGATTCTATGTGACACCGGCCCGCCGGGTCACGCCGAGGACGCTGCTATTCTTGACCAAACTATCATCCACCAAACTAGACGTTACACAGAGATGGCACTTTGGAGGAGCCGCGTGCGCACGGGTAAACAAAGAGAAACGCAGCGACACGGAGAGGGGAGAGCTACGTACACTGTCAGTCTTCATGAAGGGAGAACGGGCGAGGGAATCGGGGCCGACAAGTGCATCAACAGAGGGACAGAGAGCAAATATAGAAGCTGGAATAAAAATTCAGAGGGTCTCTGGTGGTCAGCTGGTGGTTTAACACTGATGCAGTGTGTCAGCGGTGTCTTCACAGGGCTAACGTGGCAGAAACTCTTCTCCGTCACAACACTTGAGCACGTCGCTTTGGGATCCGCTCGCGTGAAGGTCATAAAGAGAGAGGTACTGAGAGAGGGGAATGAAACTTAGAGCGAGACGAAAAGGTCAGTTTTCTAAAAAAAACAAAACAAATACCAACATCATATGCACCGACAACAGGGAAGTAAAAACTATTCTTTATCAAGTACTTATCCCGTTGTTAAATGACAATTAGAAACTTTTAAAACAGTCACATTTTTGCATTGATCAGTCACATTTTTGCATGTGCTGTTGGTCAGACAAACATGCACAAGTGTCACCTTGGGTTTTTAGAAACTTTAGTTGGGCATTTCAAGTTTTTTGGCACACAGATTATTTGATCATCAATTATTAAAAAGTGATTGATGGCTTCATCCATAATGAAAATGTTCATTATTTGCCGCACTGCCTCACATGTCTGACCAAACACAGTTGCACTGAAAGCGAATAATCTATTCATTAACTGACGGCGGCCTTGGCCACATGGGATCTCAGGAGTCAAGAGGTTGCCTTTCGATCTCTTTTATGCGCCTTCACCTCGCCTTAATCCATCAGGACTTTATGCGCGTTTGCTGGTTTGCGAGTGCGTTCTGCTGACTAAGTTGAGATCCCTGGAAAGCCTACTGGCTGGGATTAAGCTTACATGTGTTTCAGGCTGCCACTTGAAGTCGAGGCCCGTCAAAGCGCGTTACGTTTTGGTTTGCTCGTCGCATCGTCTAAGCCCCTTAAAAGAATGAACGCAGGTCACAGACATGTTTTCTTCAAAAAATAAAACAGCACAGGCTCTTTAAAAAAAAAAAAAACACTGACTGAATGAGACAGGTACGACGTTAATGATCAAAGCTCGATATTATGATGGTTGTTAACTCAATTTTACAGACTTCAACGTTTAAAGTGAAAAAAGCTCTGATTTCTGCCTCTCAACCCACGGCTTTCACCAGCTTTTTTTCACATTATATGAACAGAAAATTTCATTAAAAGCACTCGTTAATGTGCTTTTTAACCTCATTAGCCTGACCCTTTCTTCTCCCGGACTGATCTGACAATGATTCACGTGCATAATCCACTCCCACATGTTAATTACACTGCATTTATACCATTAATATGCTAATCAGACAACACGGTGACTGGTAGTGCTCCACCGGCCTCCGCTGCTGCCAAATGTAAGGATCATGAATATTTAAATTTGTGGTTGGGAATATAAGTGTGAGCATTATGAAAACAGACATGCACACGCACACATGCGAGCTCACATTTGTATGGATGTGTTAAGATTAATGAGTAAACAGGTTCAAGAGCTGATTCTGATAAAAGGGGGAAGAGTCGTATCCAAAATGGGGAAGCGGCACTCGTTTTCATGCCGTTTCTTACACATTTACGAGGTGAACGTGACGGTAACACAAGGAACTGAGCGGTATCTAGACCATTAAACCTCCTCACTTCCCCGTGCTGCACATTTCTGCGTCCTGCATGTCCGCTGTCCAAGAAGCACAACGCCATGAGGGGCTGCGTTTGCCAAACCCAAAGTGCCTTTTATTCCAACTATGTGACTAAAACATTCCTGCTCAGACCAAAACCAGCTCAGCTATGTTTTGTCTTAGCCAACCCCATGCACACTGTGTTCCTAATCAAAGGCCTGAGGCATTTATTTTTCTATGCGGTGAGGTAAAAGGGGGCTAAAATGCCTCCATGTCCTGTCAAAATACTAAGTGTCCCACCGCCTCATGAATTCAAGACAGCGAGTCTGTGGATGTGGTTAACAACATGCAGGGACTTACTCCGGGATCATGTACAGTAAGAAAATCCAAACCACAAAGACATGTTTATGCATATATGAGGCACACTGGCAGGCACAAACTCACAAGAGTGTGGCAGAGCGGGAGAGGAACCTGACAGCTTTAGCGTGAGCCGCGGACAGATTAAGTCAGCGTGTGTGCGCACTCGTGTGCGTCTGCAGAAAGGTGATTTCTTCAGCTGAGCTCGGAACACCGGGAAGAGGCATCATGGATTTTAAAGCGGGGGGGGGATCAACAGGGGTCGGAGGCGGGAGAGGAGGGCGGCCTGACATCGTGTGAGAGTGGAGGAGCTGAGAGGGCCTTGAACGGGACTCAGTTTGGCAGTCGGTGCACACAGAGGCGAGACCAAAAAAAAAAAAAAAGGAAAATGCGATCGCACGTGTGCAGGCACAGAGGTCTGATAGGAAGCACAGACAAAAGCCAGGCCCGAGCAGAATCACCCAGGAGGAACGGCTTTCATTTCGCCTTCTCCATTGCCGGCCGCCAGGTTCTTTTCGCTGCCTTTGTGTGTGTGGAGATAGCAACCTAACCGCCATCACATAACCGCTCACTAGCAACAATAACCCTTCGCTCAAATCGAGCTGCCGGAGCAGGAGCTTTCACAGCAGAGTTGTGTGAGGAATGCTATTACTTTTTGTGTGTGTGTGTGTGTGTGTGTGTGTGTGTGTGATGGCTGCAAGGCAAAAAAAAAAAGTGCAGCTCAAGGCTCAATATCAATTCAGCATTGGTGTCAGAGAGCAAATGTGAAATCTTGTACCTATAGTATCTGATGCATGAAAGAACCTAAGGTGTGCAGGTGGGACTCACACAGGCACATGCGTCTTGAGACATTTAAAATGGGGAAAACAGCAAAAAAACACTTCTTTCCTTTGCTTTTTCATCACTGGCATCAATCTTTGCCCCAGTCATAAACAGCAGGCAAACAACAACAACAGATCGAGAGTCTGTCCGGACTGGACTGAGCAGGAGAAATCATAAATGACTCAGATTAAATAGAAATATAGGTCAGTGCGCTAAACCTCACCTCATTCCCAGGCTTTAATCTGACAGCGTGTGTGTGTGTGTGTTGTTTCGAAGCTAGCTAAGTGCATGCATTAGATAGCCCACTGATGCCAAAGTTGAGATGAGATGATTAATATAATCCTCTTGGGAGGTTTTATCTCACCTGCATAAATCTGTCATTTTCTCCTTCCACTGTAGAATTTATCAATGAGGTATGACATCGCTTTTCCCGTTTTGTCACTGTGATGTCTAAATAATCATACAGCGGGTACTTTGTGGTTTGCAGACTCTCTTAAAGGACTAAAAAAAGCTCCTCTCTAATCCCATCTCACTTTTCCTGTAGTTCATCTGTTTTGTGCCTTGGGACGGCCGGTCACAGCCAGTGACGTGCATGATAACATAAGGGGCACTTCCTGTGACTGGGTGGAATGGCATTCTTGCCAACAGCAAACCAGCTCGGGTTTCATTAGGAGGCGACTCGACGCCAGCTCTGCCTGAAGGACAAGAGGACGGCCTGCGGAGGTACCGCCAGAATTCTACCCCAGCAATTTTATCTGTATAAAACACTTCAGAGTGCGGCACACGAGTCGAGTGAGAGAGAAGATTCATCATCCTGATCAGGTGTGTTGTAGGCTACTGGGCGGTGAGAGCAACAAACAACATACACAGTTTCTACATATTATCTTACAGAGTCAAATATCTGCTGATTTAGCTGCTGTGTTCACCAGCTAGTTGTTAACTTTCACTGTGTCCTGGCAGGAAGTGTGCAGCCAACAAGCCAACAGCCAACCAACATTATCTAAACCACGAAACCTGCAGGTAAAACCGAAGGCGAACACACCCTAAATGTAAGAAATAAGGCCTCAATACACAGGAAGACTGTGGGCGTGCACAGCTCAGCCGTGTTGGTTAGGACAAAGTTGAACCAAGAAGTTAAACTAACTCTGATGGTCATTTACAATCAACTTGGTGGGTAGAAAGTCAACACAGAATGGTGGCCAGAACTACAAAAATATCTCTGGTCCTCTCATACATAACACTCCAGATGCAAATGCCGGGAGCTGCAGCTTCAGAGCGCTGATTTTCTAGCAGCAGCTGAAGTGACACTGACACTGGTGCCTACACATCCTCCCACTCTGCTGAAAGATAGATGGAGAGTGGAGGAAGAAAGGCTAAAATATATGGAGGGAGAGGAGGGAAATGAAGGCTGTGGGCGTGGCTGACGATAAAGCGACAGGAGAACAAGATTTAGTGAGACAAAGGGGGATTTTTTAGAGAGTGATGGCGGGCGAGCGGGAGGGACAGAGATAGATAAGTGGGGAGTAGGCTGCGTCTCCCACAGACAGATGGAGCAGAAAAAAAAGAAGAAAGATGAACAGACAAACATCTGCCTTTCTTCCTTCAGGTATAACGGTTAAAAATGGGAGTGCCAAATGAAACTCACTTCTTCCATCCGTCTCTCTCTTTCTCTCATTCTGACTCACTTCCTCTCTCTTCTTTCTATCTCTACCACCAAAAGCTTTCTTTCAGGGAAGAGAAGGTGTGACTGACCTCTATATGCACTTCAAGCTCTCTTGAATCAGATTACAGCACAATTATGCACTTGCGCTGCAGAAGCACACGCAGATGTAAACACGCTCGCAAGGCCCGAAGCCGACAGGAAATCAACCGCGGGGACACGTGTGAGCGGGCCACATGGACAGAACACGTGCGCACCTGCGAGTGGGTGACCTTTCTGAGTGCATGCAAACACGCCCAGACACTCCCAATCCAGGTAGGTGTGGGACATACTGTATGTTTAGGTTGTATGTTTAGCTGCCAGCAGCACTATTTAACAACATCTGACATCATATCCCACGGACGTGAACTCAGCAACGGATCCTCACCCACTAATGGAAAAAACACACACGCTAGTTTTCAATGCTGCAGGCTATAGCGAGCCAAACAGCAGTCAGGTCCACATTGAGGATGATGAAACTGTGATGAAAGAGTGATGAAACAAAACCCACCAAAAACAGCACCTGTGGTTTTATCTCACAGCTCCAGTTGGCTTGAAACCAAACACTGAAGGTGTGGCATTTGTAAAAAAATAAAAAAAATATATAAATAAAAGGAAAGAAAAGGGAAAATGTTTTCCCAAGGTGAAGCTAAATCAATTGGATTTTTTAAGCAGAGCAGGTAAAAGGGCTGCAATGGCTTAGTTTAATTTTTTATTTCTGTTATGTACCTGTCAGGAGACTTAAACTAGGAGAGACAGCGCAGTGTAGCCTACAGCCACAGCCTCGAGCCTGTAGATGTACAGACACATGTGGGATTTGTGCTGACTGGGGAGCAAGAGGAAAGAGTCTGAGTAAAAGACAGACAGGGAGAGACAGACAGGGAGAGAGAGAGAGGTGAAGGGCAGACAAAGACAGCAGAACAGTGAGACAAACAAACAATGCGGCAGAGAGAGACAAAAGAAAAAGGAGAGAGAGACGAGATGAGAGGCAGAGAGAGAGAAAGAGAGAAAGAAAGAGTGTGGGAGAGTGATTCAAAGAGAGAGGCAGGAGAGATAAGTGGCTGTCAGCTCTTGTGTATCTCACTTTGCTTTGTTTGCCCCTGTACTGTATGTCAGCTCGAGGGGAGGAGAGACGCTCCAACGTCGGCTCTCGGACAAGTACGCAGGGCGGGCGGAGAGAGGAGTGGACAAGAGCAGGAAGCTCAAAACATGCAAGTCAATCGTGAAGAAGAAAGAGAAGAAAGGAGGGCTACATGACATGGAGAAGATGTCGGATAATAATGGCATATGTAGTGATAAACTTGGTGACTTAAGTGGCATATATTCTAAAGTCTTTGTCTCCATACTTGTGTTCCACCTGCCCGGTTGATGACGCACATGCTGTCATCAAAGACACTTTACACTTCATAATTTCACAAATATTTTCCTAGCTGCTCTTTCAGGCCTATAATTTGACAATGTGGAAAGTCACTGATTGCAGCTTTAAGTGCACAGTTCAACCATCTCTGCTTCACTTGCTGAAAGCACAGACACTGTGCACAATGAAATCCACATTATTCCGCACCTATTCTGATCTGTAAAACCAGACGCATTCATCAGCTCCAAGGCTTTAGGCAGAGAATTCACACAGAAAAAAAAAACAGTGGTTACCAAGAGATAACTTGTTGCTCAATAAAAGGACTGGACTTCAGTTGCTCTGGAAAAGGATGACATTAAAGCAGGGAAACAGATCAGAAAATAGCAAAGCTCCCACTTGTTAGATAACAGCAAAGAACAGTTATATATATGAAAGAGAGAGAGAGAGAGAGAGAGAGAGAGAGAGAGAGAGAGAGAGAGAGAGAGAGAGAGAGAGAGAGACATCGCCAGGACAACAGCGGGTCTCTCAAAGCCACGTTATGTATAGTTGCAAAAACATGCAAATGGATGACAAATTCAAAGTAAAAATTGACTAAGGCACAAAGGTTCACCAACTGAAGGCCGCAGGATGCCATTCACACTCACCAAACCACAGTCACAAGATTTAAACTCCACTGGGAGATACTGGACCGGCTTGGATACCACATCGCCATCAACAAAACACCAAATGAGGGTATAATGTTTTGGAAGAACAATGCTCATTCCTCCAGCAGAGTTATCAAGACTTGGAGAATTTACGACTGGGAGCAATAACACTGTTATTAGCTGCCGTGCTTGCCAAGCAAATTCAACCAAGCGCACATGACCGGTTGATTATTTTGTAAAAGCTACACTTATACAGTTCATGATCTTCATCACAAGAGATACAACAGTGGCTATTATGATATCTTCCCAGAGTTGCTGTCTCTGAGTATTACAAAAACGTGTTTTGATGTCTGATAAGCCGATAAATACATAAATCTGTTTTTCCATTTTGTCACCGGTACCTCGAACATGATGCCCCCATGAATGCTCACTGCGTTGTTATAACACGGAGTTGTTCGGTCTGAACCCCCACTAACATCCTAATCAAGATCTTCTGCGAGATTACATAAGACATCGTCCTCTAGAGGCAGAATTTGTGGACCAGTAGACCTGAAGAAATTCACTGAAATAGACTACTTTTTGGCAGATTGTCAGCTTAGAAAATCAAATTTGCTCTATTTACCCATCCTAAGGCGCTGATAGACTGTACTACAAGACGTTTGCAAGGAGGATATGATTTCTACTTTCATATGGCTCCTCTTTAAGTTTAAGTTTTTTTATCTGCTGTTTATCTATATGTTAAAAGTTCATTCAAAGTGTAGTACATTTGTATCTGTTGTTGTGCATATTTATCAAGAAGAAGAGAAGAACTGTAAATTTCATGTTTCTTGAGTGAATAAACTGGACCTTGAACCTTGGAGTGAGTTGGTTTTTTTTTCAAGCCTGAGGAGGATGCATGAGCTCTGCAGCTCTGTCTTTGAATGATGGCTCTCATTTGTACACTCAGCGTGTGTTAATGTGCCGGTATCATATCATTCGATTGTGTCCTATCATTCCGGACAGCTGGTGCTTATCACCTCATTAAAAAATATTTCCCCTCCCCACCTTGATGAAAAGCATGTTGACCTGCACACATACAGATTCTCAGCATGCACACATGCGTGAGAGTGCATTCATACATCTGTGGAAGCACATGATGCACACACACACGTGCATGTTGTTAGCGTGGTGAGTGCGGTGGAGGGGGGGAGGGTGGGGGGGGGCAGGGAGGGGGAAGGGTCCAGCATCTCTCAATCTGCACTGAGCCATGAGCAACCATATGGAGGCTTTCTTCTCAGTTAAACCCCCTGAATTTGTTGCACGACAGTAGCCTGGGAACAAGTTACGCGTTTTATTGCACACAGATGCAGCCTGTTTTCAAACGCCGAATTTGTTGTTAAGGCAACGTGCCACCGCAACATCACCACCGAGCTCTGAATTGAAGGGTGCGAGGCGTGACACAGAGAGGCCACAGACGACAGATGAACCTCCAGCAACTCGGTAACGTACACAAACACCACCTCTGAGCTAAAATTAAAACTATTGTTCAGCATTCCTCAGTGAAGAACGACATCTATGTTTCCTGGTGCTAAATGGGAGCAGATAAACACATAAATGTTCTTTAAGGGGGTTCTATCTTGCATGTGTGGCAATAAAAAGGGCGGTAATGCTCTCTAGCTCTCAGGGGCATACGGCGATGGTGCGGTGGGGCGCTGAGGAAATGAAAAGAGAGATTTAACAGCTTAATTTCTGTGAAAAACCACAGCCTGGCCTATTGCTATAAACACTCATACCTTGGTATCTATGAGGCTCTAAATCTGAATATGAATATGTATGTGAGTCAGTGTGTTAAAAGACATGCCAAAGTAAGCGTTCACGCCAGCTGTGTCTAAAGTATCTAAACAAAAGGCCTCTGCCTCTTCAAATTACCATCCCTCAGCACTCACACACATACAAGGAGAGAGAAAAGGGATGAGGGGAAAGGTTAGCCTGAGAGCGGGGAGTAGACGGGTCGAACAACAGGGTCGATGAACGCTTAAAATAAAAGGATGTGGAAGTGCGAGAAGAGAGAAGAGAAGGGAAAAGATGTAAAAATGTAACTTCAAGACAGCTAAATTAAGAAAAAGAGGAAACAATTTGGATAAAGATGTTAAAAGAAGAGAGCCAGGACAAGAAGAGGCATCCTGAAGTGGACCACTGACTTCATCCAATTCCCCTGCCGATCATAAGTCTTCCATTAGTGATGAGGCTGACCCTGCAGACCCGTCCCTTTGAAGCACAAGATCAGATATCACAGAGGAATTACCCCATGCTGCTACAGCTAAATGCTAAGCCTCCCAGAAGAAATGCGGAGATGGCGTGCAAAGAAAACTAGACAAAGACAAAAGAAAGTGGAGAGGAGGGGAAAAATGACAATGTTGATGATAGGGCTGAGGCTAATTATAGAGCTGAAGACAATTCAAGCAATTATATTACTTGTTTCCATGTCTACTGAAAGTTGGCAATTCTGCCACCGACCGCCAAGAGTCTAACTTAGCCTAGTTTGTTGCAAACAAGATAAAACACAAACACAGAGAGAGAGAATCCCGCTGGACTAGTATCCCAAATGCTGTGTAGTCATTATTCTATACGTTCGCGTCACATCCTGGCCTAGTGGCCCTCATTCTGCTCTGACTCTGAGGAGATTAAACAAAGAGCTCAGTGACAAGTAGAGACAGAGAGACTATATAAGAGAGAAGAGAGCACTGAAGCATCAGTGAGTGATTCGAGTCACCGGGGAGTGTGTGAAAAGCACGGGAGTGAATGAAAGGACCACAGTGTGGGATCATGCTCGCTGCGCTGAAGGGCCGCCGAGCGCAGGTCGGGATGACGGGTGTGTGATCGGGTTCGCTGTGTGGGGTCGAGGTGCGGGAAGAGGCTGAGAGGTGCACGGTCGCACAAGCTGGGCGCGTGCATGAGTGAACACAGAGTGCTAACCAAAAAAAAAAAAAATCACAAATACACACACACACACACTGACAGACGGTGACGGCCTCCGAGCACAGCTAGGGCAATTGAGGAGAGCCTCACAGGAAGTGGCGGCATGGAGTATCTCTGCAACACATACACACCCTCACACACACACAGTGGCTCCACTCAAGGACACAGATGGCAGGTGCTACACAAATACAGGCCACTGGAGCATACCTTATTATCAGCTAAGCCAGTCAGCCCGCTAGCTAGTCGCTGCTTCACAATAGGAGCCAATCTGCAGCTTTGAATATGTCAGCCTCCCCTTAATGCTGGAAAAGAATATCTAAGCTAACAACTTGAGAGCGAAGCTGTGAAGCAGCACAGAGACTAGAGTGGCACAAGACTGGAGGGATTCGTGATGGATGGAAGGATCACCTGCTGTGTGGAGAGCAGCGAGACATCCTGGACACTCGATAGCATATGTTAGTGGGCATGTGTGTAACATTTTAACTTCCTACAGACCCAAAATAAACCACGCCGAAATGGAAATTATTTGTACAGCCTGTCTAAATCTAACATTATCAGGACGTACAAATATTACATTAGTTATAAAACAGTGTGTGTGAAAAACAAAGTTCCACTTCCAGACCTAATAAATGTGTCAAATGAACACCACACACTGCGTTTTCCAATCAATACGTGGCTGAGGGGAGTAGTGAGAGTGTAAAGAAGAGGAAGAGCAACTTAATTAGCGAACACAAAACTCGTCCAGATCCACTGCAAACTCCAGCTTTAACACAGCAAGGATTATATGCAACAGAGCAACACAGATCACAAAAGTGACCTCTTAACATCCGTAGACATTTATCATCCTTCTGATCAATAGAAAATGATTTAGATTTAGATTCACCTTATTTAAAAGTAATGCATTATTAGGGTTTACATTCATTGTAACATGATTACAAAATAGAATAAAAAGCTTTCCCCGAAACACCAAAGACTGTCAGAAAAAGGGATAGGTGATTGAAGACTGGAGGCAGAATTACTGTAATGCAAACAAATTTGACTTGATGCAACATGAACTACATCTAAAATAGACCAACACTGCACCAACACAGTAACCCCACACAACACAAAACACAGCCATTTCTGCTTTATACAATATTTGACAAGTGATCTCAATACAGAGGGATATGAGAGATAACATGACTGTCACTACATTCTGCTTAAGTCTAAACATTAATAAGTCCCTGAATAACATTTCCTTTCGTGGTCCTGGCTCTGAAGTAAGTGTTTTCTTGCCAAAAGTTACGGAGCATTGCTGTGCAAAGTGCACAGTCTAATGCAGAGTACAATCTGCAAATCTGTTACCAGTACAGTTCAGCATCATCTGGGTCTGTAAACAAAGAGGCATTCAACAGTGGCATTTTAGAGCACAGGGTGTACCACTGGGTATCAGGCGATTCGAAGCAGCGGGCGAAAGTTTATAAGCTCTGCCACGAGCCCCCCCCCACCCCTCTGAGCTCAGCGGAGTCAAAAGAGCAAAGGAGGCCATTTAACGTGGACGCCACAATGGAGCTGAACTAACAATGACAAGACAGCGGCTGACAGCGGTGAGGGGCGACTGCAACCAAGAAATATGTCATCCAGCCCCAGACTCTGGAATAAAAATAAAATGTTTTTCATGTGATATGCATTCCGCTTTCCACGAGCCACAAGATATGGAGAATGAATGAGTGTGTGTGTGTGTCTATATTGGCACCCGTTCTCATTCTTTCCAACAAAGAGAGCCTCTCACACTGAAAAAACTGTAAAAGCGAGGCTTGGATTCCGTGGCTTGTTAGCGTGCCAGTCCTGCTGACATCTGCTATAACTTAGGCAGATCAATAATAGATGTCACACACGCATACACTGAAATATGGGAAAGTAATGGAGCAGATCAGGACAGAAAGTTTTGTCAAAGTTTATTTAAAAAAACAGATTTACTAGGGGGGAAAAAAGCTGCCAAACATCCAAACATTGCACTCTAACACACAAACTTGGAAAAAATCAGTGAAATCAGCTGTCACAATGTCTAATGGCTTTCTGTAGGAAATGCGTTTCCTTCCTTGCAACGTGCTTCGGTCACCTCGCGCTGCGCTCGCTCTCAGGAAATGTGAGCCTCATGAAAGACAAGGTGGGGACTCGCTTGCCGAATCTGCTTTGATGTTCATCCGGAGTCAGCGCAGGCGAGAGCGAAATGGCGAAGGTAAACAAGGGCGGGTGGCTGGTTTGCGACTGATTCCAAAACAGACATCTTTAGAATGAGGCGCTCTGTTCTGCCCCGCACTGTGCTGCACTGTGTGTTTGAATGTATGGCCTCTGTGTGTATGTGTGTGTGTGCACGTGGTCAAACATTCCTGCGGGACTAAGGGGTTCAGCTGTCGTCGGGGGCTATTTTCCTGTGCACCGGATGCCATTGGTGGATCAAGGAGGATTACTCCTAGGGTCGGAGAACTTTGGGCACAGGAGGAGATGCAAGGGGAGGGGGTAAAAAAAAATGGAGAGAAAATGAGCAATAACCACCATGGTTTGGAACACTTTCTTGCAGGAATCAAAGTGGGGGCAAAAGGGACTGCTGTGTTTTTTCAAAGCAAACCACGTAGGAAATCACACAGCCAAGAGCAACACTGAGCGAGAGACACAGAGCGAGAGAAAAAGGGAGAGAGAGAGAGTGGCCACTCGAGCCATCTCCCATAAAAATAATTAACCGATCCTCAACTGTCACACAAGAAAATCCCTGGTGCCTGCTTTGAATCTCGCCCCAGCTCGAGGATCCGCTCCGCACTTCGCCTTAATCTTGTCCATTACTGCGACGACATCAGCGCGAACAAAGAGGCTGCTCTCCAATTTGTTTTATAACAGCTCTCGTCCTGTCGGGGACCCCGAATGGATGTGATTCCCAATTCCCGACACATCCTCCAGATTAAATTGGGAGGAGAAGGAGCCGGGGCTGCAGGCTAGGCCAATTCAGACGCAGCGACGAGACAGAGGCAGGGTGGGAGACAGACGCACAGAGAGCGGGTGTCAGACCGATGGCCGTGCTCAGTTAATTTGCTGCTGCTCGGGTCTGCACAGGCAGAATCAATAGAGTGGAGTAAGAAGTTGGAGGGGGCGAGGAAAAAAAAAAAACGCCCCAGTTTCCTGATTTAGGTCAACTGCAGTTGTGTGCACCCTAATGCTGTCTGTAATTAAATAAAACTAGTTAAAAAGTCTGCAGGAGCTCTGAACTTGAAGGGGGGAAAGAGGGATGAGAGAAGGGGGAGGGACGAGGCTAGAGTGATTAATTTCATCTTTGTTTTTCTCCTCCCACAGTTACGAGCGAACGGCATTATACAAAGTAGAAAGGTAGCCTCATTTGTGTGCCCGTTCAACGCCTGCTGCTCCCTGGGGGGGTGAAGAAAGTATAAAGAGTCTAATGAGCTACAGAGAGAGTTCCTGAAACACAAACGGGCAGATAGAGACACGCTGGGACGGCGCTCTGCCAGCCTTGGCAGCTCGGCACTGAGGAGGAACTCCGCGTGGACCATCAATTGACAGCTCATCAACCATCACGTTCTGCATCTGTCTGATTCTCTCCGCCTCGCTGTATCTCCTCCTCCAGCTCACCCATATCCAACTCTCTCTTCCCTTACATTCCTCTCTCCCTTCATATTCTCCTCATTTACTTCTGGGTGGTTCTGGGTAAAGCCTGGCGGAGAAAGCGTGCATCAGCAAACTATTGCCACCAGCCAAATTTGAGCTTTAAGAGGTGTGCTCAGTCAGAGTTTGGCATCTCTGTAATATGATGAGTCATTTTTGGCTGTGCCATTAATGTAAACTAACAACTAAACTTGCATTAATAGTGCCAAGATACGTGTGATTACTGCCTTTAAACACATTAATTCATTCACACATTGTTTTTATTGTTTGGGGCAAAAAATATGACTCCCTAATATAACAACATTATAGGAATAAATTTTCAGATTGAGATCCAAATGTATGTAGGGCTAAAACAATGATGATTCACAAAAAAGAATTGGCAGATATTTTGACATTTAAATCATACGTTTTCTACCAATTCTACCAATGGTTAGCCAATTCCAGTTGTTGGTTTTGGATTTTAGGTCCAAGAGGCTTTGACCCACCCCAAAAAAAAACCCATCAATTAACTGACTTTGTTTAGATTTAATTTATATATGGCTAAAGATGAGGTCAGGGTTTATGGATTGCAAATCCGAGAACAGTAGGGAGGATTTGTACACAGAATGCACAACAGTGAGGATCAAAACAGGGCAAACATTTTTTCCATCCATACCCAGCTAAAGTTGATTTAAAACTGACTGATTTATGAGAATGGCATTGTTTCAATAAAATCTATGATTATTTTATGGAATAGTTCAAGCTTTGATTAAAAAAGGGCTGGTTTGAGGTATTTGTTGATATGATATGTATTATTTAGGTGTAATGACATTAGAAACATCTAATCCTGGAATAAGCACATCTGTCGGTGTACAAGTCTGTCCATTCTCACAGCTATAAGCCAGACAAGCAGAGTCGAGGCCAGCCTCTGTCACACAGTCTGTATTCCTATAGGTGCTGGTGATGGTAAGGTTACTGGCGCATTAGGACAGCCTGCGCAAAGAGGATTATGGCTGCAGTCCAGATGAGAGTCCGGGGTGTGTGGGGGTGGGGGGCTTATGGGTGACGCATCACCACTGATGATGCCTGGAAACATTCCCCTACAAATCAATGGCCTGGTTCCAACGCGCCCATTCAATCACTACCATTATCGCACTAACCTCTGAACTCGATGCGAGCTGGAGGAAATGTAGCCGCGGGGCGCTACCGAATGTCAAAGTGGGCGCATCCTTGTACCTGTAAATGTTGTGATGTTTAAAAGCCAAGAAAAAGTGGATCTGATTAGATTTTTCAATGAAATGTAAGTCATAAAAACATGTCATCCAGGTTTCTGTCCACCCATCAAAGAGGAAACAGCTGCACTTTTAATATATAAAAGCAGATATAATGAGCAGATAAGTTCTTGCTTTTCTGCCTCGAGAAACAGCGGCATCATCGGCAGCCATGCTAAAAAACATATGTCATAAACGTGTGCAGTGCAGCATGCTCCATTTGTGCATCAGTATTTTTAGCATCCACATACTCATTATGTCAGCGCTGCACAGCAGAAGGCCCGAGCTGGTCTGAGGGAGCTGAGAGAGAGCTAGAGAGACACAGAGAGGGTGGGGGGGGGGAGGCAGGAAGGAAGACAAAGTACTGCTTCAACTCGGGCATCTGCTACGGCATGCAAGCCACTCACATGTATCTCTGGCTGTGAAGAATGTGTTTTTGCTTTTCATTACAGCAATTAGGTTTATTTTGGAGGCTGAAGGTAAACAAATATGCCTCGCTTTCGCCGCCGTAACACCAGCGAGTTTGCAGGTGCTACGTTAAAAAAAAAAAAAAAAAAAAATCCAAGTCAAGAGGATGGGAATCAAGACAAAGACATAAAAAATGATGTAACACCATTTCTTTTGCCGCTCTTTCAAGTTAAACTATTGACACAACATGAAAGCATCTTTTTCCCAAAAGCTCGAAGGCTGAAAGACAATACTGAGCTTTGTGATGACCATCAAGGTCAAAATGGTGTCCGTGACAGGTCATTAGCCTGCAGATAAATAGGTTGGGAGGGACATATGATCCAAAAAAAGATTTCCATTATTGATCCAGCAGAGATTATTCTATGGGAAATACCTCTAGTCAGGCTGTGACGCTATTTTTAAATCCAAATGCCCTTGGGAATGAAATGGAAACCACTGCAATCTCAGTGTGTTCTTTCACTTGACCAACAAAACCATCCACAGTAAAAAAAAAAAAAGATCTTTTACTATGAATGAATCTCCCTGCTGCCCAAGATTCAGTACTTTTTCCACGCCAGCATCTGTATATTTTATCTGAGGTCTGCTCTCAACACAAATTGCTTGTTAGCAAGAATAGCCAGAGGCCTCGAAAATGTATGAGAACCATCCGCAGGGAGGGAAGCTGCTGTAAGGCCGCGGTTTGTGCTCATGTTGTGTACACAGACAGCGTACATACATACAAACAACACACTCTTCTCCGCTGTCATCTCTGCTGCACTGAACCAACCGCCTGAGGTGTCCATCCGCCATCATCGCCCAGACCGAGTGCTTTTACTCCACGCACAAAGGCTCTGACAGTGGGGGTGGGAGGGGGTGGATTTCCTTCGTATTTCCCCTCTCGCCCCCACACAAAAGGGATCCATTTCAACCGCTTTTAGCAGCGCCGCTTTCCACTTTTAGGCCTTCAGACTCCCTCCCCTGAGGGTGGGACTGGTGGGGAGGAGGAAAGTAAAGACACCAGGTGGATGCTTGGAGAGGGGTTAGGCTTGTGGCAAACAGGGCCACTTGAAGCCAGTCCCACAGTGGGTGAATGTTGCTTTTTTTTCTTTTCTTTTTAAGTAAAGCCTGGTGGGAGGAGAAAGAAATTGATGACAGTGCCTGAGCTGAGTCTGGTGCCTTCATGCTATCGGAGAGTTTCTGTAACATCAACAGATATCTCTGAATAACATTTTGGTTGTCATGTAACATTCCAGGAAATACACTCCTTCGCTTTCTTGCCGAGACTCAGATGAGAAGATTGAGACCGCTCTCATGTCTGAAGGGTAAACGTGGAGCTACGTCCTCTAACAGTCACTAAAAATGTCTACTCCTGCTCTGTACACGTCTCTCTTAAATGGCAGAAAAAGAAATACCCAACCCACTGAATTAACAGAAGAAATCCTCTGTGCAACTTCCAAACAAAGCCAAGCTTACAATACGCTGCCACGCAGGTCCTTGGAGCTGCTAGAAGAAGGTTGAAAAGGCCCCATTCAATCAACGATGAGAAGGCAGGAAGCGGGAAGACACTCGGTTTTTTCCCCGCAGACAAACAAAACTTCAAATGATCCCGCGGCTTAGATGTTTGGGGTGGTGGGGAGGGCTTATTAATTCAAGACAAGTATTTAACTAAGAAATCGGCTTCTGTCTCTGCGTGGTTTGAAGGCTTTCCTCTTAACTGGATAAACATTCCAAATAGGAGCAGTCCCCGAAGAGGAGCTGGGTTGAAAAGAGGAGACGCAAGAAGTGAACTGGGTCGCAGTTGGAGGTTTAGTCAACCTGATGAATTAAACAGACTCTCCGAGGCAATAACACTCTACAACACCAACACAATTAATTTAGGAATTCATAGGAATCATACAGCTGGAGAGAACCAGTCAGTTTCCAAGTAATCATAATTTGGGGCTTTGTCACCGAGATTGGGCTAAATCTCATTTCAAAGTTGTTACTCCTCTGTTCTTCTGCCCCATAAATCTAAATGAAGAAAAGCTCACATGTAGAGTGCTATACATCCAGTGCCTTCTCCTTCCATGAAATAAAGCTATTTCTATCAGCTGAGCAGTCTTGCAAGCCAAAAATCAATCGCAATAGGCCTTAACACTTTAGTCTCAAATTGGCTGAAAGAAAAAAAGGAAAGACGCTGTGACGAAAGCGAGCGAGTGAGCGAGCGGCAGTGGGCTGCAATGAAAAGACCTTTTGAAAGTCAAGCCTGACATTAGAGTGGCTTTTCCGTGCGCAGGCAGAGAGAGGAAGTGAGGAGAGGTGAGGAGGCCAGGCGGCGGGCCAGCAAACTCACACGCAGAAGGTAGACGTGCGGGAGAGAACCGGGCCAGTCGCTCTGCGGAGCAGCGAGAGCAGGAAACAGATCTCTCACACATATATGGACATGAGCCACAAAAGGGGCAAAGGTCAAATGTATGCACCGGATAGAAACTGACTAGAAACCGAGCTGGAGGTGTACACGCGTGGCCACAAACGTTGGGCAGGTAATAAGACAGCTAACAGCAGCCAAGGTCGGAGAGGCTGCGGTCCAGAAATCAGCCAGGAGGCGGCTGATCCTCCCAATGTGATTTCTGCCGAGACAGAGGGAGTGATGGAAACGGCAAAACGGTTCAATCTCAGAGAGAGACAGAGGGAGAGCTAAACCGATCAATGTCACCACAGCTCTTGAGCCCACAGTCAATATACACTGCTAATATGGCATACCTGTGGTGGTGTATGTGTGCAAGCGTCTCCATTTGTGGTGGAGAAATCAGAGACAACGATCGCTAAAACACTGAATGTGTGTACAAAGAATGTTAAGTAGGACTTAAAAAAAAAAAAAGAATAGAGGATGAGTAAACAGAGAGACAAGAGAAGACAAGAGAATTCACAGCATTGCTTTTTATAGAGACAGAAACAATCAACAGCAAAGCGTAAATGACAAGGATGCAGTGTCCTCCTTCTGTTGTTTCTGCACAACACGAAAACAGCTGCCTCCTCCGTGAAGAAAACACTGATAAAACAGGTACCAAGGCCGTTACGAGAGCAGACACAATGGAAGAGAAACAAAAACCCATAACATCTGTCTGCCTGAAACACGCATTTCAAAGCAATGGACTTATGGCGGACAGATCCTGGAAAAAAAAAAAAAAAGTGATGATTTTCTGCATCTATCGATTCAAGGTTCATTCATTTATCATTCTACATTCCTCAAGGTTGCAGAATGAATCACAGTTCCTTCATGCTACACACACAAACATATACACAAAAACAACTAGTGTTATTTATGGTGGAGCGCGGAGGCCGTTCATTGACCGTTCGCTAAGCCCTGCCTTCCCATGGTTACCGTTGCTACGCCTGTCAAGCTCTCTGCTCGCCCCCGGCACACATTACGCAATTTACAGTGAAAGCAGTGGCAGATTTACTGCTTGAGATCTTCTGTTGTTTTTTGCAAAAACGCATCCTCCGTATTCACAAAACGAGGTAAACAACAGCAGGCTTCTCGTTTCTGGACAGCGAGCATTGATCCTGCCGACTGAAATGACAGCTCTGATGAGATTTTATCAGCTGTAGCTAGCATGCTGATGGACACTAACTCTACGGAGCAGTTGAAAATTCAGTTTCTGACTGACACGTTTTAAAACAAGCCACACAAAAGGGTCTTAAAGATGCAACTAGTGTCAACACACGACAAAGACTGATGCCCAAACTGCCTGTTGTGAAGATTTTTACAAGAGGAAAAGCTTTGAGGAAGAGGCCACGCTGATGAATTTGAAACACGTTACTCTATTTCCGGTAACATGTTTGGCTGAGATAGCTTCAAAACAAAACTCGTGTTAGAATGATGTGCTTCCATTGAAGTGAAACGTAGGAAATGCAGCACAACAAAAAGACGTATAACATCTGTAGCTACAGCTCCACTCCAAAGCCTGTGAGGCATCTGTAGTGCTTTATCATCTTCAGCCTTTCAGCCCACTGAGGCTGCTGCACCCGCAAAAAAACAGCACACAAACACGCACACAAACATACAAACACACACAGGCAACATAGGGAACACGCAGAAAAGCTGCAGCCAGGAATGTGCATGTATCTTCGGGGATTTTTTTTTTTTTTTACACAAGGGGCAAATACTCACACTATCTGGGGATATCTAGGACAGGTATGAATCCAGAGGAGGGGAGGGGAGGGAAAAAAAGAAAGAGACACATGTGGAAGAGAGATAAAGGTTGAACAGACTGCAGCACAGATAGAGGGAAGTGGGCTGTGAGGTGGAGAAATGAGTGAGAGATAGATGAGACAAATAGAGGCAGAAAGTGAGATAAGGGTCATCACGGCGCGACCTGCCGTGTCTGTAAACAGTTCACTCTGTGGGAATGAGCCGGAGAGCAACGGGTTGAGAGAGAAAAGGATACAGAGGGGGCAGAGACAGGAAGCTAAAGCGACCGGTTCGATGCAGCAGAGGTACAAAAGCATTTCCATTTAATTAAAGCACTGATAAACAAAAAGCAGGGGGAGACGGAGCAGACAAGAACAACTAGTTGAGGACAGAGTTAACGCTTCGGTCGAGGTCGAGAGATGGCGAAGCTTTGTGTCTGAAGACCTTTGACCCTCTCCCCGCATCTCTGCCTCTGTCTCTCCCGCCGACATTAATCCTGATGGTCGGGCCCGATGATAAACTCCTGACCGCGTCCTCTGTTACCTGAACTGGACAGTGATGCTTTTAAGAGGAGCTGAGCAGAGCAGTGCTGTGCTGAGGGACAATTTTGTTTAAACTGTCTCGGCACTTTGGTGAATTTAGGCCGTTTCCACAAATGCATCTTTAGCCCGCCGTTGGGGCACTGCATCCACACTAAGCTGGTGATTTATACAACTTTAATCTCATATTTTCAAGAACACTCGATAAAGATAAAAATTGCCTGTTTTTTGTGGTCTTATGGACTTTGCTGATTCTCCGTCTTTTCCTCTAGCACTAGCGTGACTTTGGGATTTGTGGTTTAAAGAGAAATAGCTCAACTAACTGTTGCATGCATCCACTGACCTTGCATCTATCACATTTTCTACATAACAACTGGAGTAAAGCCATCCGTATGGGTCTCTGGATACCCATCCCCCGCTGTGACAGTGCGAACGAGGAGGCCAATTCTGCATTAAAGAATTGGTGGGGTAACTGAAGATATAGACTACGAACACGACCATTAGCTCTCCTCATTGTTGAATTATGCATATGTCCTTTAAGTAAGCCTTGACAATTTATTATCCATCAATAATACATTAATGCTGGAAGATTTGTCCTGAACTGACCATAATCATCCCTTTTTATTAGCATGTTAATAATGAATTAAGCACACTGGCTTTTAGTAACTTGAGGGTGAGCGGAGGTAGCTAAAGTGAGGTTTATGGGGAAATGGAGGTCATTATGATACGCTGGGTCAGCCACACAAACGCTCACACAAATCAATGTACACTTCCTTTATGGTCAATACACGCCAGCCTGATTACAGCTGCAGTCCACAAATAACTGATGCTAGAGCAGCGCATAATTTTTCTGCCGCAAACAAGCCTAAAAAAAAGTCTGACGCATAAACAGCTCTTCTCACCCGCCAATCATGGTGATTGTCACCGGCAGACGCCCTTCGTTTATGAAAATGGCATGTCAGTCATTTTCTCCCAGCCCACACAGATGACAGAAAACACACACACACACACACACACACACACAAATGCACACTTGCCTTCGCTACAGGAGAGCCACTGATCAGTTAAGCTGCTGAATTCCTGATAGGACATATCCCATTAACCTCTCTCATGCAGGGATCAAGGATTGATATCGAGGAAGGGGAGCCACAAGCATAAAGCGCCATGACAATCTCAAAGAGCAGAGTATTTTGTTACAGGAAAGCAAAGATTTGATCAAAGACCCGTGAGTTTCATTCAGTGGGCTGACAAGGAAGAAAAATCTCATCACCAAAAGCACTTTGCGATCGTTAAAGAAAATGCAGCATTTAACATAATTTCTTCAAGAATATAAAGCATACGAAAACAATGTTTCATTTTATTTAAACACAAAGATGAGCCCTCTTAGTTTAAAAACAAACACTGTAAGTCTTTTCAGTACAGATTAATATGACAATTATTTTCTTGATTAATCTTTTAGACTGTGAAATGAAAAAAACAACAACTGTGAAAAATGCGCATCACAATGTCTGTCTTCATATATGTAGATTAGTCCAACCCAATACACACAACCCTACAGTCTTTCATTTACTGTCACCCGTGACAAAGAAAAACCACAAATCCTCACATCTGACAGGCTGGAAACAGTCAACTCGGGGCATTTTTAATTTAAAAATATTTGAAGCAATTCATTTATCATCAAAATAATTGGCGAGTCATGCTCTTTCCACTGAACCATTGACCATCTAAATTTTTTTTTATCTCTAAAAGCACTGCACGAGCAAGCAAGGATAAGGATATAAGCAATTACCAGACAGACAAGCATTTGAAAGCAATAATTCATGTCAAGCCAATGTAAAATTATGGGCTTTATAGCCGCCATATGCATTCTGGTAAACTGGAAATCACTCGGCCATCTCGGAGCAGAAGCATCATCTCCCCACTAGCGAGCCCGCTAGACCGCCACTGGAGTGGAAAAGAAGAAAGCTCCCCCCGCCGCCTGCCTCAATATTATAAATGGATGAGACAGACAATTACAGCATATTGGTTTGTTTGTGTCACCAGTTCCAATGGGATTCACAGGGGCATCCCCAGCGTGTGCTGACAAAAAAAAAAGCTGGAAGGAGGTGAAAAGGAGGTAAAATATTTTGTTTTCCACAAAATACAACTGAGCTGACATAATTGTGTCCTTTCTCCTGTGTCTAGTGTCGCCGGATCCAAACCGACGAACAATGTTTGTGCGGTCGGGGTGTTTTCTTTTATAATTGAGGGCTCCATAATAAATAGAGCATGATTTAATTGAATAACACAAACGAACCAGCGGTGGCGTTTATCCAACTCTGTCCTCGCGTCTCAGGCCGTGTTTGTGCTACAATAGCTATTATTGTCAGGGTGAATCAGCAATGAATAAAACGCTCACTGAGCCCCGTCATATGTCACATGTCCATGTAGATTTATTTAACCCTTACATGACACACACACACACACACACACCAGGGAGCAGCTTGTGTATAGTAGTGGGCTGGGTGGTTAACTCTCTAGCTCTATTTTTTTCTTTATTTTCTGCATCTGCTTAATTCCCAGGGGAGCCTCCTACACTCTCCCTCCACGCTGAGTGATTGCGCGGGGCGAGTGTGTGTGCAAATGCTCGTGCACACACGCGGGGGAGACGGGGCGCTATATCTGCAGATGGAGATGAGGCAGCGGGCGAGGAAGCAATTACAAGCTGGTAGGCTTCACCTCGCCACACCCCCTTTCCCCCACCCTCTCCCATACATCGCCCTGGGGCTTGCTGCATTAGAGAATCATGGGTATAATGGTGGAATGGGCCTCAGGGCCTCCTCCAAAACAACCTGCTAATCCCCTGTGGAGTGTGGGGTACGTGAGGAAGGGGGGGTGAATCTCGCGGTAACAGGGCAGGGCGGACACCCCGACAATGAGTCAACCTCTGACACGCGCCAGCACCCTCAACCACCCATCAAATCCCCACCCCCTCCAACCTTCATCAACCACGGCGACATCCTCCCTAGGGAGGGAACGCCAATGTCAGCCATGGTAGAGCAGGAAACCCCCAGGCCCGACTCCAGCCCTCCATCGCAGCCAGGCCGCGAGCCGGAAGGTTCAATCAGACGCCGTGGGTTCTTCTTTTAGGCGTGGGACGGGGTCGGACACTAAATCAAGCCTCTCGTGGAGAACTGAACATTTGCACGCACGCGCAGGCAAACTCGCTCGTTAAAATGGTTTAATTATGTGTCTAAATTATGATGAGCAATGACATGCTTGATTGGTTGTATCAAAGGGCCTTAATGAGGAGAAAGGCCTCACTCTCTGCCTGTCTACAGCATTAACTCAATGTCTGCTCCAAACATGACAGAACGCAGCCTCAAGTGTGCTCTGCAGCCACTAACTAAGTCAAAGTGTGTTTGTCTCCAGTGACGGATTATTTATCATGCGCTTATGGAGCACCGAGAAGACGTTCTTGGGTACGTCTGTCATCCAAGATTCAGTTATCGCCTCCTCTCGCCCTCTCATCATTTTTACTGCCAGCCTATAACCCGTCTTTGTGTTCAAAAACGTGACTTTGATATTCTCCCTCTTGGCTCGGTCTAATGTCTCCACATCCCGAGTCCATTTAGGAATCACATTTTACATCGTCTCATTAATCTTCCAGCCTTCTTGCTTCAGGTTAAAAACTAGTAATCACCCCACTGGTAGGCTAATGGGCGCCTTAACATCAACTCGCCGAGAGTCCATTCATATTTCATCAATGGCAGTGACCCCCCTCCCCACTCCCGTCCTCCCGGGGCCCCCGCTTTCGCTCGTAAGGCGAATCGACATCAAACGCCTCAACCTTCCAATTAAACAGCTAGACGTTCTGATCTCATCTCGATTTGGCCCGAGATCAAATGTTCCTGCAAGGATCCAAGGATTTCCAAGGCCTTTTAGTTAGCCAGCCCCCCCTCTCCCCCGTCAAAAGGGGATAAAGTGTTCGCTGGCAGCACCTGGAGGAGATCACATTCAAAATGGCTAAGGTAGGGGACTTACTTGTACCAATATTTAGATATCACAGCAATTCTGCGTCATGGATATTCATGAAAGACCCAGCAGGGCCGAGCAGAAAGTAAAAACAGATGTGGATCAATGATGTTAATTCTGCCGAGGTGTGATTTAGCTTTGCACTATTACAGGTAGTTTTGCTAGAAGTTGCAGAGAACTGTGGAAAGGCAACAGCTGCTCCCCCCGTGGCGTGAATAATTTAGGAGCCCGTCGGGGGTTCGGTGGTCAATCGTGATGTGAGGTTATTTGGAAACACGGATAAACATTTGGTTATACTCCACTCCTGCAACACAACGAACATTTTGGAGCTGATGGGATATGCTGCCTTATCAACGACACTAAACCCTCCGTCTTTTTGAACAGCAGAGTGAAAACAAGCTCTTTCATTTCATTTGGGATTAGTCGATGATTATTAAATTATTTACATGGGGCTACGAGGAAGGTTTTGCGTTGAGATGTAAGGTGCTGGCATGCTTCATTAGAAATGCTCGCTCGAAGGTCAGACAGCTCTGGAAACCCCCCTCCTCTCACATCTTTCCTACGTAGGAACTGGGGGGTTGGATGGGGGGGCGGATCAGCTGCACTCGTCAATTTCTGCAACTTTCCACTACCGTCAATCCAATATTCATTCCAGGCAGCGATTGGCCGACCGTGCATCTCTCTAAAACTCTCTCTTCCACTAAATTATTTCTCACGTTTCTTACTGACAACCATGTTCGCGTCTCTGAGGCCGACAGTTTCTCTCCCCAAACTTCCAGCAGGGAAGTTCAAAACAGCTTTAAACTCGGAACAGGGCGGAACAACACGTCATACAAAATAGTTCTTTTGTAGCACGACCTGGCCTCTGTGATACACCCCTTAAAGTGCCCAGTCGTCTCTTGAAAGTCTCCATTGATCCACTTAAACAGAATGAATGGCATTCTCTCCAGCAGACAAGGATGTGAAAAACCAAAAGACGTCAACCTTTTTGAAAGTAAGACAAAAAAAAAGAAGTGTGTGTGTGGTATCGTGTAACTTGAATTTCTCAACAGGAAAACATCAGAGTTCCTTCCTCAAAAAAAAATAAAAAATCTGGCCACAAAAGAGCACCGCTGCCAAAACATGTCTTAAAAAATAAATCACAGCCAATTAAAAGAGTCTTATTGCTGTTATTGAGAAGAAGGGGGAGAAATGGGATAAAAGGTCTTAATCCAATTAAGAGGGCCCCCTCTAGCAGTTCGGGGACAATGGCAAGTATTTAGCCTTCAAAATAAATGTCTTCCTTTTCATCCGGCCAAGTGAACTTTGACAGGAGGGAATGGGTTTAACAAGCTAAAAAAGGGACTAAATCTCTTCTGCCTCTCTCGAAATATGGAACCGACACACTCTGGGGGACTCTGCTCTGCCGCAGGATTAAGTGTAACGCAAACGCACGGTGAGCAAGGCCAGGTCTTTAGCGCTTACATGGGCAGAGACGGGAAACAAGTCGACACCAGGGGAAAATTTGAGCAAAGCAGTCAAGTGACCGGGCCGCCGGCGTGTGACACAGAGAGGGCCAAAGGCTACTTTCTGGTTCACTGTGCTTCGCTGATTCCAGGTCACGGAGCCAAGGTGGCATTTTTGGACGGCAAGTAACACTTCAAAGCGCCGGGGGAGGCTGCCTTTATTTTCAGGGCTTACACACAAACACACATAGAGGAAAGGTAATGATGAAATAATCATTTCACAGTTTTTCATGGGTTTTTTTAGTTGAGAGGGGGCTGCTTTTTCCCATTGCAAAGATTTCAAAATGATTATTGGCTCATTTTCTAGGAGGCTGTGGGATCATGGAGGGGACCTGGAGCATCTCACACACACACACACACACACACACAGGAAAGAGAGAGGAGATCTCCGGGGAATATAATTATGAGACATTTAAGCCGCCTCTCAGCCGCATCTCATTGAACACCCCCTTTTTTTGTATATAAAGAGAGGCACAGATAAATTCCTGCCACACCAACAGGACAAAGTCTCCCCCCCCCACACACACACATTTGGCTTAGGTTGCGTTGTTGTTGCTTGTTTGTCTCACTTCAGTGTTTGATACAGAGTCCCCCACACATGCATACACACACACACACACACAAACACACTCCTCCTCCTCCTACTCCTCCTCCTTCCACCCTTTCCTCCCCGACAGCCAGCCTGGAACAATACACTGAAGGGTGCACACACATTTCCAGGACGCTCTCTAAAAAATGCGCAGCGGTTCCCAAACGCAACACACACTCAGGTGAAATTAAAGGTCTGCTCTTTGATTTTTTTTCCTGCTCTTTCGAAGAATCTGAGCGAAATATTTGCAAACACCGACTGTCTGCATGCAAGCAGCTGATTTTTTTTCTCCCCCTCTCTCTCTCTCTCTCTCTCATTCAAACACACACAGCACCAACAACAACAGGAGCAGATACAAAAAAGAGAGAACAAGACTAGTTTATTCCCGGACAATGCAAGGGGAAATAGGGCAAAGCAATGAGGGGGTAGAGGGAGAGAGAGAGGGGAGGTGGTGTGTGTGAGGGGGGGATCAAAATGTGGCTTTTCATTTGGCAAACCATGGGGGGGGGGGGGGGGGGGGAAAAGGGGGGGTCAATCAAAACGACAACCTCTCTTTTTTGCACTTTGGCATTCAACTGAAAAAAAAAAAAAGGAGGAAAGAGAGAGGAAGCTGCTT
>JBAJHX010000002.1:10946558-10960673 GCA_037176925.1 Amniataba percoides | reverse complement strand
CCCCCCCCCCCCCCCCCCCCCCCCCCCCCCCCCCCCCCCCCCCCCCCCCCCCCCCCCAACCACAACGACAACCTCTATGCTTTGCAATGTGGCAGTCAGATGAAAAAAAAAAACAGGAGGAGAGAGAGAGGAACCTGATGCTGCCTTCAGAGATCAGAAGAAATAACAAAAAGAAAACATCCACAATAACAATAACAGTGCTGGAAATCATCATCATCATCATCATCATCACACACACATGCCCTACAGCTGGCTGTGTGTGAGCGCAGAGGACAAGAGGAGAGACAGAGAGAGGGGAAACACACACACACATATATCTAGAAAACATAAAGGCAATCAAACTTACCGACGCCGTATTTCTCATGCTCTGTAGGTATCCACATGTTTACGGTGGGCGCATTTAAGAGAGCGGTCGGAGCGGCGGGGAAACGCAGGCTCTCTGTGCGGGGTAACACATGCTACTGGCGTGCTTTCCTCCGGTCTGAGGCAGGAGTCATTGTTTAGTTTTTTTTTCTTACAGGGAGAGAAAGCTCCTCCACCGCCGCCGCTGCTGCCGCTGCCGCTGCTGCTGATGGTGATCGTAGTGTTGGTGGTGGTGAAGGGAGACGTGATGCCTTCCAGTGCCGTCGGAGATGTGACACCTTCCGCGGTCGAGCAGCTGCTCGGAGAGTCCGGCGGAGTGACGCGGGCTGTCGCTTCGTGACATTACAGGAGGGGGCGGAGAGCAAGACAGCTGTACTACTGTCTCCTGCTGTTTTTAAAAAGTCTTTTCTTCATCTTTAGGGGGTTTACCTTTCAAAAGTTAGGTAAACGTAATTAAAAAAAGTTGCTCTGTGATGCTGGTAAAATACTGCGGCATTCTTGTGTGATTAGGGTTTATAAAAAAAAACATAATGCACTGAAAAAATCAAAATAAAGAGTCAATTCTAAGTTTTTTGCTTCTGTAAGTGTATATTTTCATGGGTATTTTCAAACGGCAAACATGTCAGGCTAGCTTAATGTTGCGCCTCCAACAATAGTTGTACATTATCAGATACTGTTTTATATATACACATACATACATACATACATACATATCACTTACCCATTATTTTTGCTTTAAAATGAAACACTGAGAAACATAAAACACAAGAAACAGGTTAATGTATATGCACACCACCACTAAATTAGCTTATTGTTGTTAGAAAAATGTGGGTTTGTAAGCTGCAAATTGAAAATAACACGCTGCTAGCCTCTTATTTTGGTACAAGAAGTCGCCAAATTCACCAATTATATAGGTATAACAAGTTATAAAATGAAGAAAACTTACATTAAACCTCTTAATTCTGACTGTAATGGCTTCAGTACTCAAAATATAAAGCATTCATTAAGAAGTCCAGCCTGAATTTTTATCGTTTTATGTCGCAGACACTTGAGTTTGCAGGTGGAGGCTGAGATTTACTAAATCGGACGGAAGTCTCGAGGAGTCAGTGAACGCAGCAGCATCGCCAGCGCAGCGAGAAACGAGAGCGAGGCATTCTGGGACTTGTAGTTCAGCCCAGTGACGTCAATGAGGATGTGAAGATCCCATTATCCATAGCATCTTCACAGCAATAACAGTCTGATTTTTGTCTTCAGCCTTTCTGTGAGCTGAAAGAAAAAAGAAAAGAAGAAAGAAAGATAAAGTCTCTCATTCATATTAGACATTAAAATTTCAGAGTATCAGTGTAGAACATGACCTTGTATCGGTGGAGAGTCCCCTCTTGGACACACAGGCCTTCTACTGGGGCAACTGGTGCATGAAAAATACATGAGAGGAGGCATGAAAACTGCAGGGAGCTCCACTGCCAAAAAGAGTTCAACACACCACTGTGTGTGTGTGTGTGTGTGTGTGTGTGTGCAAGAGTGAGTTTGAACGTGCCTGTGTTTGCATGTGGGGTGAGCACATGTACACACAATGTCACACATTTTTTATGAGCCGGGTGTCCTCCCCGTCTAATACATCCCTCCCTCTTTGCTTTCATTCCCCACAAACTCTCATCATCTGTCTGGGTGTAGCTGGTGTTGTGTTTGAGTACAAAGGATTTTTTTTTTTGTAAGAACCCCCCATTCTAATGCATGTTCTTTTCCCAAGCTGCAAATGGTGCATTAAAATGCTTTGAAGTGTCAAATGTGCCTCTCTTTCCTCTCACTCTCATCACTGGTTCGCATGTCCACTTAGCCATCCACCTTTGTAGTTTACATGGTGAATTATGAATGGATATGCCATGAAAAAGCAAGCAACCCGAAGCTCCCTGCTGGCTTTGTAGGTTAAAGTACACACTGTGTGCTCAGGGCATCACAGGTCGCCTGTCATCCCCTTTTCTTATCCACCCTGTTTCTCTCACTGTACGCAGCAACACACCGTGTGGAGTAAATGCCATGGAATAATGCATTTAATTAAGCAGGCGGGCAAATAGAGCTGGATTAATTTTACAGGGCCCTTCCGTGTTGCACTGCTTCATCCCCGCACGGCCTCCTTCGATTTTTCTGATTGGAGAGGTGGGGGGTTGCGGGCGCAGGGTGGAGCGTTGGGGGATTGTCGGAATGTTCTACTCTTCATATGAATAAATCATAAGCTGGGGAGCAAAGTAAGACAGAAACCCGGCAGATTCATCCCTGCGAGGACACGAGAGGGGAGCCAGCGTGTTCTTTTGGAGAGCGTAAACTAAGACCACGTCTACGTAAATCGTGCAAACTTTCAGCTGCCTGACGCATTTATGTTAACACGGAGGTGGAGAAATATGGCAGGGTAAACAAGAAAACAGGAATGGGACAGATAAGACAGACAGAGCTGTTTTACTGTCTACAGATAAATGTAACATTTTATTATCAGACCTTTGTCCTAATGAGTTTGATACATGATAGGAGTATATATCTAATGACTGCCATCAAATTAAAGTTACATACTTAGATACTGTTGCTAATTTGCAAGTTCTAAAGAAAGAGTTAATTAATAAAAAGGAAACAGTGATTACATGCTGTATATCACTGCCTCTAAAACACAATTATTATAAGTAATACATTATAATATTGTAAACCAACTAATAGAATAATAATGCTATCAGCTCTCTCAGCCTGTACTTAGGCACAATGCTGCTTTAAGCTTTGACCCAGTCTGATAGGTAAAGTTTACCATGTTAATCATCACTAAACACAAAGTACACTTGAGAATAATGGGAATGTCTTTAAAATCTCAGGTATTTGGTAATAAACTAAAGCAGAGGGGCAAATTAGACATCTGACTCGATGGTGGTACAACAGGGAAAAACAGGAAAGTCATGCAACACCTCTGCTAATGCGGTTAAGACATTTATCATCTGCAGTATATTTAGCCTCAAACTGACTGTCCTTTTTAATGCCTGTGATGTGAAACCATGTGGCAGTGTAAGCCACAGACTGACAGAGGACGCTGAAGTGGCAGCTGAGGGGCTGAAGATAGGGGGGGGGCAGCAAGGAGAGAGATCAGAGGTGGCATATCTGCTCACTGACCACACCGTGAAAGGATTATCATGGTGGACCGAGGACAAAGTCGCCGAGCATCCCGCTCGATCTTTTTTCTCTCTGTCTCTCTCCTTCCTCCTCTCATTCCCTGTCCATGCCATGTGTCCATGCATTTGCTCATGTTTGCTCCGAGTTTCATCAGGGGGACCCATATGTTACCTGGGGGGCGTCATAGTTGGGAGCACGCCCGAAGACGATGGCGGGAAGAAAGAGCCGGTCATCGCCACAGACAGTCCCAGTGGGCCCAGATGGGCTCTGAAGATTGCTCAGCATTTCCGCCACTCAACCACCAGTCTCTTTTCATCTCTGGCCCGTGGCCACAAATAAACTCAACATCTGTGACACATAAATCAAAATAGCTAGCATAAAAAGAAGGGAAGAGAAGAGATTTTTCTTTCTCTTAGCATCGGCCAGGACTCTTTTGGTTTTGGAGCATAAACAAGTTGTATCTAACAGAGGAGATGTGAGATGACGTGGTCAGTGATGCGTTTTAAAGCCGTAGTCGAGCTTTCAGGTTTCATTTACGGACAACTCTGGTTTCTTTCTCATGCCTTCCCATTTTTTCCTTTATTTACAGCCCCCCTTTGGGCATCAAACCACTATAACTACAATCTGTTTATCTGTCAAAAAAGTGAGACTACACAAGGCTGATTTACTTTGCTGGCCGGCTGGAGCAAAAATGGCACCGGCTTATCTCAAGAGACCGCTGCCCATCACCTCTTCTCAGCACTTCTCAGCTTTGATTTAATTCACACTTGGAAGTGTAGGTCAGATGGGGGGAAAAAACATATGCCTCCCTCAGCTCGCACGCAGCAGGCGATATCCTCACCTCCTGAAGAAACAAGCCTCTAAATATAGCCAAGAAAATAGGCTGTGTCTTACAAGACAAACACCCCTCTATGTAGATTGTACCATATGAAGACACAGTTTCTCAACCAAACACCTCTGATGAAGGCTCTTCGTATTCATACATAATGGTGGCCTTGTACTAGACGGCACGCTTACAGTATTGGCACGTTTACTGGAGATTTGTAAGGGATTAGTCATTTGCTCCTTCTATAGCATGTGTAAAACCGATTTAGGATATAATCCAACCATAACAGCCCATTCGTATAAACACAAACGTGAATCTACACATATGTGCATGAACACACACATCGAGACTGAAATATATAAATATATACTGAAATATATAGTGTGCAAGAAAGAGCAGTTTCTTTCCTATTCCAACATCCCATTAGTCCGATGAGCCAATGGTCCGAAAAATGGACAGCCCCTTATGTCGGAAAAAATGATCCCTGCAGTTAGAAAGAACTTGCCAATGACACCATTCGCTGCTCCAATCATCTATGCGTGTCTGAATAATATTCTTTTTATGGGATTACAGTGAAGGGTAGTTTCTCCTACAAAACAAAAGCACATGGCTAATTATTATGCACAATGGCATTATGTAGCAATAAGATGGTAGTGAGGGCTTAATCTCCAAAGAAGAGCATTTCAAACAAATTGAAATGGGAGAGAAAAGAAAATGAATCCCAACCTGAAGAAAAAGGGGACAAGACAAACAGTCTGCGGCCATGCCAGCAGCTTGGAGTGAGGCTCAGGCCAGGTTATACAGCTAAATTTCGAGAGTTAAGGGATGATATAAGTTATAAGGAACTATATCAAAGTAAAGGAACTTCAACAAAAGTCAGTCTGACAGTGGCAACAGAAGAAAAGTAAGAGAATCACTAAAGTCAGCGGGGTTCCTGTACAGAATTTCATGACAATCCATCCAGGAGATGTTGAGATCTTTAGTCTTAACCAAAGTGGTGGAGTGACAGACCCGCACTGCCGCCCTTCACACCACCACTGTGGCTAAGAAAACTTTAGAACCAGTAAGTCTGTGCCAGATATCTGAGCATTAGTCTCCGTCTGAACAGCGTGAGTGACAGAGCGGCATCTGCAGATCCTCGAGACTCCGGATCAGAGCCGCATATCAAGCTCAACTTTTTTCCTCCCCTCCGCTGGGCCTCAACTTCAAACCTTGTTTTTCGGCTGGATGTAAAAATAGACCGTCTCCCTCCTCAGCATCAAGACGGAGCGCACCATGGATGATTTTTCATCGGTTTGATATGCAAAACGGCGCTCAGAAGCGCGGGAACGGATCCTGTCACCAGCAAGTGTTCTCCGTGGGAATCAAAAGACAGAAAAGTACAGTGTTCCCTCCACCATGTTTCCCTCTTATCTGCTTTAACCGCCTCTCTGATTCACCCAAAACGTTTACCACCAACAACGCTCACGAGCCACCGCAGACGAGCGGGGCGCAATTATTTGCTGCGTTCGGCTAATGCCTCTTTACGTTTGAAAGATATTCTTTTGCTCCTTCAGGCACAAAGTCTTTCGGTTTTTCAGCATATTCCCAAAGATCTTTGATACTCGTGGGATCTGAACCCACGATCTTGTTTCAAGGTATCAGCAAGCGGAGTTGAAAGGAGCGGCTCAGTCATCCGTTATCTGCAAGGGCCTATGAAGTGGTCTTTTTCATCCGCTTCGCCCCCAGGAAGCTTCAGAACAGACAAGCGTCTCCGGCCGCCCTCAAAATGCGTCGTGTTGTCATTCGCAGTGACAATCGGCACATTTTGAAACACTGTGACTGTTCTTCTACTCCACGATGATCTTGAGTTCTTACAAGTACATCTCTCGTGTAGTCCCGCTGTGTATAGCTCTTTTAAATACAAGCGGAGGAGCTCATGTTAGATTATCTCTCCAAATGCTCACAGAGTGATGATGTCCAGGTTATCGGCAGGAGAAGCTGTATTGGTTGCGGCCATCATACCACTTTTACTCTTTCGGCCTAGATGAGTTGTAACCCTAAAAGCCACATCTTTCACAGGTTTCAGTTTTCGGTTGAGGGCAACTGCGGGCCCCGTGCTGGGCATCTGTGAACGTCTCTTTATGACTAACATGCTCTGCTGGGCTCCCTCATCCCCCGTGTTGTTGCACGCTGTGGGTGCAATATTACAGTATACAGCCACCTGGACCCCGACACCCACCAGCGAAAAGCGTAATTGTGCCTGCGAGTGTATGCACACACACACACACACACACACACACACACACACACACACACACACACACACACACACACACATACATACATAAACGGTGGACAGATGGCTGTCATAAATGGCTGTATCTGTTAGCAAGTTGAAAGCAATCCTTGGCAATGTGTCCCCTCCCTACACCTACCCATCGACCCACATACGTGTTTCATCTCGTCAGCTGACAGCACACCCATACACACGCACACACGCACACACGCACACAGAGAGAAAATGTACAGCTTAACAAGTCATGTTTTGTGGATTAAAAGTAATTCTTCAAGACTTAAAAACACACAAAACTCTGTGTGTGTGTGTGTGCATGGCTGAAATATCCAGCTCTATCCTAGCTTAGCGACTGTAACGTGGCACATTGAGCTTTGGGTTTGTCCACATGTTGGAGCAGTGTTCATGTGGCCGTAGTCAGGGCAACTCTTGCATTTTGAGGAATTTGGACAGCCGCCTCTTTTTTATTCAAACCTTTGACAGACAACGAAAACACACAAGCAAAAGTATAAGAAAGTGTTGGGCCTGTGTGTTTATCTGAACTACCCACAGTGGTAATGTAACCCAGTGTAACTTCCAAAGCATAGAGTAACATTTCATACAACGTTATTTTCCGAGAGGAAAGGTTATATAGAAAAAAAATTATTTTTTGTCATGTTTATATGTTATAAAAAAGGTTATTTATCTACCACTCTTATCATTGTAAGCTGCTCATGCTGTGCACGAATAGAGAAATTGACAGTCATTGGAACAGTAATTCAAAGAACCGCTGTTGTCAGCAAGTTGTCAGTTACAACAGATCGCACAGACGCTACTCCTTCATAAAAGAATAAACATTTGTTGTTTCAGCAGAAGCAACAGACTTTCCAATGACAAATGACTGTCTATAAAGGAAGTGAGTGATAAAATAAAAGTGGATTATTAGGAATACAGAAGTAGAAGTGGATAGTGACATAGTGTAGGCTCAGGGGCACTGAGAAAAAGAGTAGCACCTATACAGAACCAACACTATAGAAAGTGACAGAGAATCCAACAGAAAGAAACTAGATAAAGGGAAGGAGCATTAAGTGGAACCTCCAGCTAAAAGTCAAGCAGTGCAGTTTCCTGTTTTAATTCACTCGTGTCACTTCAAATGAAAGATTTGTCACCTGATCAAATGAGCTAGAAAGTTTAGCTTGAGAATGTCCAAGTTTAGCTGTGCAAAAAAAAAACTAAAAAAACAAAAAAAAACAAGCAATCTTGTCTATGATTAGTCATCTGTATTACTCATATCTGTAGAAAAGCACACTGGCTGCAGCCCGACCAGCTCTCGCCTAAGTGCTGTTTGCTCTTTTCTGGTTGGTGTTTAGCTGTTCCACCAGCCTGTTGGTCTGTGGGTGTTGGTGTGAGGAGCAGTCTGTGCCGAGATGAGTACAGCCGCCTTCCCCCACCACCTCCCACCCCCACCCACATCCTGTAATCCGCATAAAGAGGTGCTGTGCAAGATTCACTAGGTGGTGAGCTGATAATTTCTGCTTTTCTGATGCATTAGGCCTCCCAGCGCATTAAAGAAAAAAAAAAAAAACACCACGAGGGGTGTGATTACAGTGGCGGCATGTTTACATGCACTAATAACTTAAAAACATGCTGACACATTTAACTGTAGCCTGCGACACCTGTGACAGCGTGCAGAGCTCTCCACCTGAGGGGATGGAATTACATACTGTAATTGCTAATGCTTCGATTTAGAAAGTCAGCAGTTCAGTTATCTCTGGGAAAAACATGGCAGCAGAAAGAACGAGATGATACCTACAAATATATAAGAATAATGAGATGAATTTCCACACTTCCCTGTTTACACTATAGAGACTGTTATGCCATTTGTGATCACAATAAATCCTTCTTGTTTATGTGTCTTTCTGACATAAAAGTAATGTGCTATGAGAAATTAGGGCTCCTAAATGTTGGAACAACATTTCATATCATTTTTTACTTATTTATTTTTTTACATACTTATCTTTCATTACCGTTCTGGATTTTGTTTAACTGGAATTTGGTGGAGAGATAACCCAAGGTCAGCGGATCAGTTAATTCAATTTTGGAGGTGATCAAGATCGGGGATTTCCGACGTTATACGATTATCTTAGTTGTCATTATTGTGGTGAGCTCATATGCCCGTGGGAAGGTCAGCTGCTAAATCAGCTGCTGAAGCTGAAGGAAATCAACTACACATATGTAGTTGTTGAATTGCTCCGACCCTGCAGTGACTGCTTTTTTGCTCTTATTTGCAACCATGCTTCGAACCGTTTCGACAGACACAATACAAATGAGGTCTGTTCTTCTCTTTGTGCTTCTGTGTATGTGTGTGTTTGATCATGGTCAAGTGCAACAAAGTGGCTTTGGCCTGTCAGCCAAACCAGAGGCAGGAAAAGACTGATCCGGACAGATAAGTCAACAGAATTACAAATCACAGCAGGATATGAAACAGCCTCGATTTACTGCCTTGGGAAGCTCTATCAGGCGCTCTGTCTCACATGTTGTATACGTGTATCATTTACAGGTCTCCGTGTCATGCAGCCATAAACAATAGAGCCAAATAATTTGAGCGGAAATGATGAATTTATGAGTTTTGTGAAGCGTAGAGTATGTGTTTTCCAGTGTTTTCCCAAAGGCCCGGACGATAAGACATTTCACTAAGTTTACATGTTAACCCATTACAGTAATCAATGCTAATTTAACCAAGATTGTTCATTCAGCACGATGTCAGCGCCTGTTAATGACCATAAGAGTCAAGTGAACACTTTTTTGATCTCTCAGAGCTGTATCGGCTCTATCAGTGAGCAAACACCACTCCGAATCAACACTTGCCAATACGGGGTAATTGTCGCTGAAAAATCAACATTCATTACCACCGGAAGATTTGCTGCGCATGTGTGTTCTCGCCCAGCACTTTGATAATCAAATGTACTTAGAGGAACACCACATCCAGATCGGCAGTTGGAAATAAGGGGTACAATTAGGAGAGAGGGGGCAAAAAATGAATGTGACAGTTGGAATCCTTTGCGGATGTGTGCGTACTAAATGTGCTTCAGTCGCATTAAGGTGCACGTGAGAGCTGGTGGACTGTGGATCTGTGCCTCCTGGCTCAGTGGGGGACACACCAGGTTTTTCTCTGATAACCGTCTGACGGCGAGGTGAGGAAAGGGTCTGCGAATTGCTGCTCCGCTCCCCGCAGACGGCGAGTGCAACGCTGAGATACTGACGACCAGCGCTCACACGCAGGGCCTATTTCAAGCGTACGGAGGCATCAAAAATACATGCACAGGATATAAATGTAAAAAAGAAAGGAGAGAGAGGGAGAGAGAGAGAAGGGAGCAAAATTACAAAACTGACAAAGACAGACATGCGGTGAGAGGCGGACAGAGGGAGGGAGAGAGAGATAGCTGTGGACAGATCTGCAGCAACAGAGAGACGGAAAAAAAAAACACAACAAACACAGCTCCATTCTGCCTCCCACATCAAAAAGCCTTCCCTTCCAAATGTCAGGGCAGCTGGATATCAGGCCCTGCCGTTGCTACTGAGTCAGGCCCGGCTGCTCTCGTGGTTTGATTCGTTCGAAGGTCAGGTGCCTTTCTGCAACCAGGGCATGCGCTGCCGCTCTTTTGCAGATAATATTTGAGACGCGGCCGCGGTGACCATTTCTCGGTGGATGAGCTGATGTATGAAGGGTTAGGTGATGGAGAGGCAGACGGACTGGCACCTGGAGAAATGTACAGTGGGAATGAAACAGCGGCTGTGTTCCCATGATTGTGATTTATCACCTCAGGTGGTGTATGTTTAATCCAGACAGAGCAATCTATGTTCCCACATCCCTTCGAGGGGGAAGTAAATAGATTGTGTCCAACATGCCGGTTGTTAGGTGAGCAGAACTTCAATTATTTTCTCTGCCTGGATGTTTTTTTTTTGTGCTGAAGCACTTGGATAAAATGACCCAGCTTCACCTGTGCATACTGCGGATGACAGTCCCAACCTTTAATCCAGGAGATGAAAACCATTGCCTTTATTAGACCTTCTTGTTTCTCTCTGACACTTCTCTTTCTCCGTGCCGCTCTATCGTCGTCCGTCATCTCGGGCCTGACAGACAGAGCCGAGTCCCAGAGGATATTCTTTTCTTCTCCAACTGTCACAAATGATGACATAACCTTTAAAAGCCCTTTGGCTCGGTTTCTTACATCAGTCTGCTCTATTTCCGAACAGCACCCCGCCATGATTGCAGCAATTTTTCACTGAACGCTCAGCCTGCTCTATTATTAACCAAAAATGACATATGGCACTCTAAAACGAAGACCAAATCAATAAAATGAGTGCAGCATGGTACAGTGCCAGGAAATGGAACAATGCACCTTATTAAAGCTGTGGTGTTAAACTACCAACAGTGATAAAACATTGAAGAACAAGATGGAGAAACACTTTGATTTGAGATTTTCCTAATTTATTTATACTTTCTAATCACCAAAAGCAAGAAAAAATGCATTTAGGACATTTGGGAAAATACCTGAATTTGCTTTCTTGCAGAAATTAGATCGAACATTGAAACCTAAAGTATAATGGACATTGAATTTGTCCATTAGATTTAAGGCCACAGCCATCAGCAGTTAGCTTAGCACAAAAAGGGGAATGTAGTGGAAACATAGCCACCAAACATACCAACACTTTTAAGACCATCTACTTAAGCTGAGTAAATCCCAAATCTACTAAACACATAATACAACCAGTGCACCAAGCAGGCTGGTGCTCTGTCGGGAAGTTTCCTCTATTTTGTATTTTGAGTTTTAGGGCGTAGATTTCAGCATAGATCTTTCACAAGTTCTTCTTCCTGCAGATCATAGGAAACTAAAGCCGTCTTGTCTGCATCAGCCTGACAATTTACATTTTTAAACCCAAATACTTTTAGGCTTGTTTCCCTTATGAAGTAGTAACTAATCATCAGAGTGACATTTCTTTAACATTTTCTTTACATTGTGTTTTTTTAGGCATAACACATATACACATATATGAAAGAGACACTCACTTGAAAACGTTCAATCACCCCCCGCATACTGGTAACATTTACAGTGCAGATATGGGAGTGCTATTGATCTTCTCCCCTCCATGTCTGCAAGAAAAGGAATAATTACTTCCCAAAATGTCGAACTGTTGCATTGAATACACACACACATATATATATAGGCTGTGTGCAGTAAGGCCATGCATTCTAAAGATTTTTCACCCAGAGGCCTGTAGCGGTGCGTCAGCAGGACTTGCAGCATGCTATGCAGTATTGCATTTACTTGAGGTCAGTGGTCACAGACTGGCGTGGTTTCGAGGCATCGCATCCGATGATTCACCTTCACGCTGTCGACTGCACGAAGCCGGCACACACTGTAGAGGCATCTGACATCAAAACCCGTATTCCATGCCCTCTTTGCCTCGGGCGCAGTCATGGTGCCTCTGAAGATCCCCATGCATGCCTGTTAGCAGCGCACATACATGTACGAATGCACACACCAAAATATGATCTATGTATCTTTGATGTCTGTGCCGGCTGCATACATTATCATGGTGGATTTGTGGTAAAAGCACCTTGGAGGAGGAGAAAGCTGGAAAATTATGAATTCTCTGGCAATTCTCTGGAGAGAGTTAAGGCTTTATTATACATGAGGCAGGTTGGAGAAGTGGGGGGTTGGACTGGATCTTTTTTTTTTCTGCGAAAGATGTAGTTTGACAGCGAAAACAAAATGTTAACAGTAAGATATCAGTGATTCCAGTCAAATGTCAACGCCATTTGTTATGAAATGTTTTGTACTAATGCATACAGTATGACAGATGATATTACACGGTATCTATAAGTTAGAAAAGCCATGTTTGCAAACCACTCACACTAGTTTAGCACAAGATGACAACTCAAAGAGAGATTAGTGTCAACAAGCTACAAGCGGTGATATCTTGTCTCTTCCTGTTGCCTAAGGAGGGACGGAGGGGGGTCCACACACAAGCAGACGCATATAGGGGAAAACACGCATGCACACAAACAAACACCCGGCTGCCTCAGCGGGAAGCAGAGCTCCCCTGAACATTGTGTCAGTGCCGAAATCACAATCAATAAGTGGAGGAAGGAAAAACAGACTCATGGGGAGAGACAGAGAGGGTGAGAGCGGGACCGAGAGGCAAGTGTATAGATTTAAACGTACAGTAGATGAAAGCAGACACAGAGTGCACATGTAGACACAGGAAAAAAATGTACACGTAACTAAGCTTTTTTTTTTTTCTTTTTTTGCAGGGAAGTCATGCTGACTTGATGCCAGGGCTGTTTTGCAGAGTTTCCTTTCGCTGATAGCAGCCAGACAGCCAACAAAGTATCCAGGTGGGAAAAGACAAAGCTTCCTCTGCCAGCTGTTTACTCCCCAACAAACATAAGAGCTTCCATTATTCAGCCCAAACACAAGACGAGCGAGAGCCTGCAGACCAAACAAAACAGGAACATGAGCTGTCTGCTCTGTGGAGGATTTTTTTTTCTCCCTCTGACGCTTTACTGACTTGCATATGAGAAGCATTACACGCAATATGGAAATACTATTGAAATGCATAGTGATACCTAAAATGCAGAAGTGCAGTTTTGATGATATTTGGGTTGGGGAAAAAAAAGGGTAGTTGTACTTAAGATGGATTTATAGAGGCAGTGGGGATGATTAGAAAACCATATAATAAACAACTGACCTCAATCCCTTACATTTCATCTATCTGCAGAGTCATTTCAATCTATACTTCATATATGCTGGAATTAATATGTTGATCCCCACTGATAAAAAAAACTCTTTAATGGAAGGGGACAGCAGCGAGATCTGAGCAGCACAACAAACGACATGCAAAAATGCTTGAAACGATGCATCCCTGAAAGCCACGTTTGATTTATCAGTACAGCAGGGTGACATGATGGCCACAGAGGCTGGCCAGAGCTGCCTGCAGGCTCCTCCGGCAGTGAACCTCGGCCAAGTCGAAGCACTGTTGAGCAAGAAATCCCATCCCGGAGCACAACCTTTTGACCTTGACTTATAACCTCTTTGTGAAAGGAAGGCAAGACAATATCTGATATATATGACATCACTGCCGTTGTTTTCCATCATAGACTGTGTTTAGGTTGTATAGGAAAAGTAAGAAAAAGAAAATGACACACAGTTGTGATGAGGGTCCTCGCAGACAGCGTCGGCAATAGATAACCAATGTTTTTATGGCGTAATAGCTTCAGTTCAGTAGCTTGTGAACGTGCCTGAATATGAATAAATGTGTGCATGGATATTAGCATAATCCAAACACAAACAACAAAGGCGCACAGACAATCAGATATATGTGCTGTTTAAGTTCCCAAGCTGTGCAAGCTGTGTCTGTGTGTGTGTGTGTCTGTCTCTCGATGTGTGTGTGTGTGTGTGTGTGTGTGTGTGTGTTTCCAGCTGAGGGCAGCAGTATTGGTGGTGGTTTTGGGACTCAG
>JBAJHX010000002.1:10898426-10927730 GCA_037176925.1 Amniataba percoides | reverse complement strand
TGTGGTATGCAAAGGTCGGAACAAGGCCAGAAACAAGTTAAGGGAAAAGAGGGGGGGGGTGGGGGGATTTTAACTTCTAAGGGATTTTTTTTTTTTTATGTTTGTTTTTTTTTTTTTTTTTTTTTTTTTGACTCTACTAACCTATTTATGAGGCTTCCCTGCTTTTTAGATGAATTGTCATGACTTTGTGTTCACGTGGTCCTTCCCAAAATCTCTTTTTGAGTGTCAAACTTGATCACCTTTTTGTGGACTTGAAAGGTGGCTTTATCACAAATACAAAATATTGTATTTATAGCCACCTGTCAAATCTACAAAGAGGTGAGAGTTTGATAATCACACTATAGATTGTGGGTAGAGTAACTTTAATGTATCCACATAAACAGTGGTGTTGTACATATAGTGTATATTTGTTCCCTTATGTTAATATTCATTATGTGGCCTTTTTTAAATATATGTATTAAGTAAATTTTTTGGCAACACTTGTATTTGCACCACGTAGTTCTGTATACATAGAAAAATACTTGTTATGATCGACCTAACCCTTTTGATGGATTTGTATTAAGTTGCACTCCCTAGTTAACCCACAGCAGGTTATTTCTGTAGAGGCTTCGTGTTAGTACTGGTTATGTAATCTAAAGGGCAAGGATGGTTGAATAAACACTGAAAAGCTGTAAAAAAAAATCTTCCTCTTACTTCTCATTCTTTAAAGTCACTCTCTCAGAGCATCGCTCTCCATTGTTGGAAATAAAATTGACAGTTCTTGGTGAAGTGACTCGAAACTTCGGTGGGGGAAGAGTCAGCAAGTGAGAAATCTTCTTCTCTTTCAGCTCCTGGCAGATATATGAAGGTCATTTTGATCGAAAAGGCCGGCGCAAATCTTATTTACTGCAACTTCCAACATATCACAGTGAAGCATTTCGCAAGCCAAGGTGAGGGTGACTGAGCAGTGCGCACCTCTTGGGTTATTGATACAAGTTTGTCAGCGGTGAAACTATTCCTGGAGCACAGGAAATAATGGAACATACGTCGCGCACAGAATATTTACTCCCTCGGGTCCCACTTGAAGGCTGCCTCTTTTATAGAGCAGTAAAGAATAGTCCGTAAAGGCAGCGAGTATCACATGATGGAGGTAAACGTCACAAAGCTGCAAATAGTCCCATCAATAACGTTGGCCCGTTACCCAGGAGTTTGAGCGCACATAGGTGCCCTGCGATCGATGCGCCCATTCAGCGGCCTCATACCTCAGCTGAAACAATATTGCCTCGAGGAGGAAGCAGCAGCGTGGAGCGATCCATTTTTCATGGCCTGTCCCTTGGTCTTTCTCCTGTAGGACGCTGGTGACCGGGCGCTCGCTGTCAGGATCTTCCCGCCTGAGTGTTTTGGCGCATTGTGACACATAGCTATCTGCATCATCTCTGAGCCCTTCTTCTTCGTCAAAACCCCCAAATTTGAATGTGGTGGAGAAGATGTGGCACTGACTGCTTTAAAACTCTGCCCTGTCATTTCCCTTAGAGTCTCCCACCATAGAATAAGACTTTGCAGCTGGCTTGTCTGCAAATCCCCAACACTGTTGACTTTACACTCGTCCGCCTCACTGTGACCTGACAGGTCGACGCAACCTCTGACTGTACTCGGGCCAATTTGTAAGCGTAGGGAAGAAAACGTCCCTCGCAAACGTCTCTATCATTTTTTGTCCCAGCAGGTTTGTTCTGATCAAGAAAATCCCGAACTGAACAGAAAGGCACTGGCAGTTCCTGATTATACAGAGCTGTGATTTTTTTGGGACTTGAGGGTTTGCACTTTTAAAAGAAATCTTTTATATAATTAGCTTTCCTTCAGGCCTCTCTGAAGAGAAGAAAAAACTGTATTATGCACAACCACAACCTGAACAAGGACCTAGTGATGGTGGACTAACATCATCAAAAGACTCCATATCCCCAGATATGTTTCATTTCCAATCTTGTAATCCTCAGAACCAACCAATATGTATAAAACCTGCCTCACATGATGTCACCTGAGGCAATTTATCAGATTTTGCACAGGTCAATCCAATTTTTTTTACCCACACACACAGTAGTTCTCCAAAAGACCTGTAAACTGACTTTAATGTGTAAGATCTGCATAAGATTCCCCTTTAAGATGGTAATTTTGTGCATTAACAGATTTATTTGGCCACTTGGAGGCAGCAGAAACGAGGTGTAAATACGACCCAGGCTCACTTTTTAAAGTTGGTATTATGTGCCGGCAGACAGTTTCTTATTTACACGCTGAGAAGATGTTGCTTGTCACCTGCACATTCGATATTCACTCTCTTTTAGCTCTGTTTGTTCTGATGGCAGCCGTGAGAATGAACCTCCGTGGGTTCACCACAACTAGCAGCCCCTCTCACATCCACGCAATCATTTAATCCATCGTTAATCTAGAAAATATCAATTGCGGCAGCTTTAAACCCGATTAATCAGTGTTGACTTACGAATTTAACACTTGCCATTAAAAATCATATTAGCCTCTGTGTTGATTTTCTGGATCAAAAAGCAGATTTGTCCCAGCGCATATGGCCTCACTGTAAATAAACATTATCATTTGATTGAATCCTCTCTATCGCTGGTACAGTCGGGCAGATAGAAAGGGAATGTGGAGAATGCTAATGGGACCTTTGTTACGATTCATATTTCATCACAGCGCGTTGTTTGCAAAGAAAAAAACCACCGCGCAATTAAGGGGGGATAAATGAGGATCAAACCAGGAAGAGATGTGATAAGGTATCTCCGGCTGAATCAATAATTAGTTTCATTTGTGTGTCGTCGTCGAGCGCTCGGCACAGCTTGCAGGGCCCGGTCCTCTCGCTGCTCCATCGACTCTGTGAAGGGTTTTTTTTTTTTTTTTTGTGGTTCGCAAGTTGAGAAATCGCTGCAGTGTGCTTTGAGGAGAACAAAACAGAACAGAGTATGTCACTGTGGTGGGTGGATGGAGGAGGAAAACGCTGAAAGAAGATGCACCTGCAGACTCTTCTACTCGACTCATTGTTGCCTGTTTGATGTTGCCTTTAAAGGAAAATGAGCCTCCTGTTTCAGCTGACCGGCCTTTGGAGATGTCAGATCTGAACCAGGAAGGCCTTTGCTGCAGTTAAACCCGGTGTGGCATTGTGTCTGATTTGCTGCGACGCACAGGCACCCTGAGCAAGTCATCGCCATGGCTGGTTAGGCATCCCCTGTTGAGTTTAGTTTTCCATTCATCGTGCCGCGCGTTGGCAGCAAACGGGGCCCGAAGCCAAGTCGCTGAGCATGTGTGGCAGTCACACACACACACACACACAGACGGGCCCGTTTACACACACACTCCAGATGGATGCTTTTCAACCAGGTTAATGTATTTATTCCACTTGTGTGGATCCGGCATCTCAGCAGCTGTTTACTGTGGCACCTATTATAGATCAGCCTATTTCTTTGCAAACGTCTAATGCTGACACTCGCGTGCCACCCACATATACTTTCCTCCCCGCCTCCTCCTCCTCCTCCTCCTCCTCTCTCCAACATCTCCTTTTCCTGGCCCCGGCTGCTCCCCGGAGCAATGCGTATACAGTAGCTATCACAATGAAAAATGGATGGAGAGATTAGTGGCACTTTGTCACCGAATGAGCGTCTTGTGTTCTCCGCCGCAACATGCCGAGGGGCTTGTTGTTGTGACTGATAAAATGGCTGCTGCCTCTGATGACTGCAATTATGCAGCACACATACATCAAGCGAATGATTTATCCCGCTCTCTGTCAACCTTCCGCGGCCTCGGCGTGCCACGCGGCGACTGCGACGCGCCGAACCTTCCTCAAGATGATTCGAGCATCAGTGCTAAGACCCCGAAAGCCTGCTGTTTTCTTTGTTTGTGTGACAGATTTGTTTTTTTTTCTTTCTCTGCACGTGAGATGACTGAACTCTTGTATCATGCATCAGATAAGCTGTGGGATAATTAGACGTGGAGGGAGACAGGCAGCACGCACACACTGAAAGGGAAATCATTGCCACAGCAGGAGCACGGTAACTCCGGAGACAGTGTGTATTGACTGACCAGAAGTGTTTTATTTAACCCGGCTCTTTGTGTTGATATCGCATATTGAGCTGCAGCATCACCACGGAGACGGGGGACGGATGTGTTTTTTTTCCCCCCTCCACTATTTAAAATATTGCACACATCACAAAGTCCCCGGGAGAATAAATCGCTTGTTTGCCCGGCGCTTATTTACGCGTTCGCACAAAAGTTAAGTGCGAGGAGCGCAAATAGAAAGTGAGAAATGTTAATGGGTCTACTTATGAAGTGAGACGTGGAGAAAATTGGCAGACTCCCAGGAGAAGGATATTAGCTGTTTTTCGAAGTGCAGCATATTGAGCCATAAATCACTGGTCATACTGGGCGTATTTTAGGCCGGTTTCTCACTACTACCAGTGTCTGTGCTGCACTCCCTGCTTTTATTATGCAAGTGGGTTATTTGTGGATTTGTTTGTTGCCCACACCTCTGATGCCCATTAGTAGGCCAGTTTCCACGCACGATTCGAGTCACGGTTTGAGAGCAGGAGGGATTTATCTGACGCCTCAGTATATTTAAGCAGTCATTTCATTTCTTGGATGATGTATTTAAGATCGAGTGCGGGGCAGAAAGTACCACACTGAAGAAGAACAGGCAGTGCTGCAGCGTGGGTTAGAGGTCATGGCTGTCTGAGTAAAGAATGCAAAATTGGAGTTTCTATTTTTTTTTTTTTCTCTTCACCATGTCTCCATCAGAGGCTTAACTACTAGAAAAACTGTACCAGAAATTGGCTTGCCATTATGAAATCTCATGTCCTTATTTTCTTCAGAGATATAATGCGTAACATTTCCACATTAAAATATCCAAAAAACAAACACCTGAACCTTCTTTTACATCATACAAGCTGCATCAAGAACGTCTCAATCAGAAGCTGCCAATGGTGAGACAAAAAAATAATGTTCTTAAGTGTGCAGATGCAGAACAAGCTGTGACGAGGCGATCACTGTGGATGATGATGGAAAGTGGTGAGCACCATGGAGAGCTCCAGAAGAGGGGGCCCTTTCTAGAGGATTTCATCAAGGCACATAAATCAAGATTACATACAGAGGAGACAGCATGCATGAAAAATGAATGACTTACTCTACTTATTATCTATACTCTAGACATTTAAAATGCCAATTCAATCTGGCTGATACACATAATAAGTAACAAAAAGCAAATAGCAAACAAGGTTAAATGAAATACTTTATGTCAAATGCCTTCCTCTCCCATGAAATACTCCATTAAATAGTGTGCAACAGCCTATGAACATTATTATAATAATTTTTCAAACAACTGCAGTGACATTAATGTAAGCACATATGTGCTCCCATCACAAAGATTTACCCCAAGTGTTATTATGTCTTTTACCATTCCTTCTTACGTTAATATAGAGGTTAGCACTGTGAAATAAGGATATTTCAAGTACAATATAAAAGTGCCAAGATTAGTGTGCTTGTGTCCCAGAGCGGATTACAAACTGTGCTTTATTGTGCGGATGACTGCGTTGTGTGTGATTTGCTGCACACAGAATGGACATAATTACTTGATAGCATGATTTACTCAACGTCTTATGGCTCTCTCTTATGTGCAGTTTTGAATCTCCTTGGCAGCAGAGTTCACACTCAGCAGAAGCAGGAGTAATAATAAACGGTGCATTTCTGGCTTTATGGATTATTGGCACAATAAATAAATAGGAAATGTGTACTTGTATACTTATTAAAAACATAATTGCCAATAACACTTGAACAATGCATCATTTAATAGTCGAGAACAGGTGACTGTTACATGCTGCTTGGTGAGGAGAGTTTTTACTTTGTTAAAAAGAGGTTAATTATACTCAGTGCTGCTGCAGTAAAACAGTTTTTAGCTGAAGTCAGTGAAGTTTATTTATATTGCACCATTTCTAGAGCATGAGAGAAATAAAAACACATGCCATGAATCATCTCAGTGGTAAAGCTCCAATGCAATTACGCCGCGTGTTAATTTTGCTTACACTGCTGTTGACATCACTGAAATGTGCACGATGTCACAGTAATAATGATGTCAAGGTGAGTGCAGTTTCAAACTTGGCCATGTGGTGGCAGTTGCTCACCACCGTGTCGTCTGCAGCGTCAACACTTGAATTGACAGTAATCACCTCTGCACTTGCAGCCGGGAACGGCCGACGGCACCGAGCGCGGACTTTGACGTGAAAATGTGAAAGATTGAGTCAAATCAAATGGAAACACACATTTTCACGAGCCAATTACAGCCGCTTGATTGTTGCTACCTATAACCTAACTCCTGCCCATTCACCATCAAAATAAAAAGATGGTGATGACCCTTTGTGTGAGTCACTCAGATCTGTTTTTCAGCTGGAGCGGATGGATGCTCCTGACTCCAGGGCGCAGGTTACAAAACGGCATAAATAAAACAGCCTGAATTTTGACACGTCTCATTCATCCTCCCCCCCCCACCCTCCTGAAAAGCAGAGCAGGCCCCGTATCCCAGTGTGCAAAGCTGACACCATATGGACTGTGGTTGTAGACTTGAAATGGAGTCAAGCGGTACACATTTGTCGTGCTGGGCGCAGATGCATTGTAGCCCCCGCGCTGTGTGACTCATAGCTACTGTACGCTCACACACGCGCACGCACAAACGTGCATATGTACACGTGCGCGGACGAGCGCTGTCACACTTCCTCCCTCCTCTCCTCTCCTCTCCCTCTTTTCTTCCCTCCGTGATGTGGGCCAGTGACGAGCGCAGACCCCCGTCAGGTCTGACAACTGTTTGCCGGATGAAGCCACAGAGAGGAGGTGAGGGGCCACGGTTAAAGGCCCCTTGTCCCCCATGTGCAGGCAGCATCAGTCCCCCACATGCACCTAAACACACACACACACACACACTGACACATATTTGTAATCTTTTCTTTTTTTTTTTTACTCCACCAAATTTCCTAAACAAACAGATTTAACACACGCTCGAATTGGGTATCTGAAGCTGCGTCTGCACACGTGGGAGGCCAAGGCTTTATCTCATCTTTCAAAGCGTTGAGTCACAGCCGCCTCGCTGACAGCAGGGGAGAGATAGCAGCCCCCCCCCCCAACCACCCCAACCCCCCCCACCCCCCCGTCCGCACCCGCTATCAGCCTGCTTAAAACAAAAATCTACAGCCAAAATAAGTCAGCGAGTGGAGAGAGCGGCTGTGTCAGTTTAACCCCCCCATCAGCTCATGTGTCAGCACAGAGGGATGCACAATACAGACTTAAAGGATTAGCTTAGCATTTAGCCACACGCTTGTTCACTGTCTAATTGAGAGTTTGAGAGGAAGATTATCAATTTCATGTCTGAGATTTATGGGAGAAGGTCTGCTGATTTGATGCTAAACTTTGGCAGGTGTGAGGTTTAAATTTGTGAGCTTTATTGGGTCTGGTAGGGAGATATTTTACTTTTGGACAGAGTTAACCAGGCCAGCCATTTTTTCAGCCTAAACGCTAAACTTCTCATTTAATCTTGACTGTTTTTAGAGGGCGTGTTGAAAACAAGATATAACTTAAGTATAAAAATGACACATAATTATGTCTTACAGTCATTTCCTGCTTCACTCCTGTCTTCACTATTTTGTGCTAAGCTTGCTAGCTAACAGCTGCCTTTAGCTTCACGGCAAATTGTACAAACATAAGAGAGATATCAGTCTTCGTTTCTAACTCGAGGAAAGAAAGTGAGTAAGACACTTAGATGTCCAAAATGTCAAAATGTTTCTTTAAAAAGCACACAAGGAGGGACCATAATCCAATTTTTATGTGATGGGTGTGTTGACGTGTATTAAAAGCTTGACGTGTGTCTGAGTACATCAGTGGCGGATTTGGGCAATTTATTACAGATTTTAAAATTTTGGAGCATCTTAAACATCTATAGGATTTTGGTAGTTTTTATTGTATAAGGTCAATTTAGGCCTAAACTTCATGTGCGCACCATTTTGTAAATATGAGGTAACAGTTCGTTTCAGGTTGATAAGGGAAATAACGCAGGTTGTGCAGTACCGGAGATGCTCTGAAACAAACATGCTGCCTCAGCTGGAGCCAGAGCTGTTTGTTTGATCCCTCAACAGCCGCTCACTCGCATCTGAAATGGATCGGAGTATCTATGCTGATTTTTTTCAATATACATTTTTATGTGTTATGGCCTGCAGTGCTAGTCTCACGGCTTATCTGTCTGCTTTGAACATGGCCACAGCGCTTTCGCTTTTATCTCTGCAACTTACGGGCTCGACAAAGCAGGTTTTCATTCTTGTTTGGGCAAACCAAAACTGGAGGTAAACGATCCTGCAGACAGACCGTCTGTCCTGGCTGGATCAAATAATCCGTCCGACGGCGAGCTCGGTCTGCTCAGAAAACCAAAAGTTCCCGTCAGCCTTATCCTGGATTTATATTGGTTTCGCTTTTGCCAGAGGGGACCTCTATCTGTACATCAGCTGCTCTACAATCAATTTCTGCCTGACTCAACTCTGGCAAATTTTCCGCTCGATCCTATTTATGCAGGCGCACACCTGTGTGTGTATTAGGTCAGCATGGGTCTTGTTGTTTATAGGAGATCGTAATAATGAATTCATGAGGTCATCAATTAATCTGTCACTCATGGGATGAAAGCAGCTCAGCCTTAGTCTTCAATGTACACAGTAGATCAGAACAGACATGGCAGTGTGTGTGTGTATGTGTGTGTGAGAGAGAGAGAGAGAGAAACACTGCAGCTCCCACACAAGAGCTGAATACAGAAGAGACGAGACACATTTTTTACAGGAGATGTTACGAACGGCACACTCACTCTGTAGTGAGACTACACAAATACACACGTTTCTCTCTCTCTCACACACACACACACACACACACACACAAACCAGATGTAAAGACAACAACCTCCCCTCCACCCCATCCACACACACACACACACGACTGTTTCGCTTTGCCAAGGAGGTTGTTGCCAAGGCTCAGCATGAGCGAATTGATTGGTCGCCTCTGCTCATCACCGTAGGAACTCACCCGTTGGATTGGCCGGTTTCCGTAAAGGAAGCTTTTCAGGATGTTTTCCCATCTCCTCCCGCACCAACCGCTGGATCTCTCATTACTCTCAGTATGGCCACACACTGCTCATCCAATTTAATTAGCACAGCTTTACAATGGTGTTGTATGCTGTTTTTTTTTTCAAGGTAGTGTAAGGTGAATCAACGTGGGGTTGAAATAATTTTCCGAGCACAGATCCCTCCGCATTATCATATGAATGATGGTTCCAGTAAGAAATGATCACAGCAGCGTATTGATTCCCACCAGTCTTTGCGGGGATGAGGTGAAGCTGCATGGGAGAGGGTGCGGGGGGGGCGTGATGCATGCCATATTCAGTGGTAATATGTATGCAGCAAGGACATAATCATAGGACAGAATAAAACCTCCTGTGTAGACTAGTGAGCATAAGCAACACACACTTTCCTTGTCTGTGGTTTATATCCGTTGATAAGCACCAATGACAAAATATGTCCTCGGCCTCAGGGTGAGCACGCTTGTGTGTGTTTGCAAGTCCATGCTGTGCGTGTCTGTAATCATGTGTGTGCATGGACTGTGTGTGTGTGTGTGTGTGTGTGTGTGCGCGCCTCCCGCCTCTGGCTGTGTGCGCCTGTGCGTGTGTGAGCGCCACGATGTATGTGCTGAATTAAACAAGGTCACTCAGTGCAAGGCTGACTGCTCTGGCAACCCCCCCCCAGCCCCACCCCCACCACCACCACCTCCCATCCACACACAAACACATACACACAAACATTCACTTTCCCATCAAAAGGAGCACAGACCAGTCTACATGCACAGATATAGTGTTTTCCATCCCACGTCTTTGGGGGAACAATAAAGACATTTTAAGGACATAAGTGACATCCTGAGATGTGATCAGTGGATGGTATCTGTATCGTTTAGCGGCAGGCTGGATCCCAACCTCTTTGCTCTGTTACTCCTCAAAGGAATAGTTCAGCATCTTTTGGAACATTTGCTTTCTCAGAGAGAGTCAGATGAGAAATCGTCTCCGGGCTCTGGCTTTATGTTCAGCTTGGAGATATGAGAGCGGTATCTGTCTTCTCATCTTATTTCTGCACAGACGTGAAAGAAAAAGAGCATTTGCCAAACAAATTTCATGTCAATGTGTGATCTGTCATCAGATCATTACAGTATGTCCATGACCTGTGATCACTTCCACTAAAGAGTGATAGTCTTTTCTCAAATTAATTACCTGATGACTTATAAGCATCTATCGGTAGAAATGACCAGTGCGGTCCAGGAAAATACAAACAAATGTATAGCAGAAAGATTCTGTATTATTCCTGTTCTGTTAATGATTTTATAAACCCTTAGAGTTATTTTACAACTTTTTACAGTGCCTCCAGGTTGTGAAGCCCTGACTTTTCCTATTTTTACTTAAAACATCTATAGTTTTGGCGGGCTATGAATCAGTGTTTTCCAACCATTTTATCTTGTGTTCCCTTTAAACAAAGTGATGTCAACTCCCCATCACTGGTTATGTATGTCCACCATTTCAACAAACCTTTTCCTTGTTTTGTTTGAACAAATATAAAACACCAGAAACACCAGAAACTATCCAGTTTTTTCCTTCTTTCCTATCCTATTAATAATCTTTCAACCACCTCACATTACTTGCAGCCTCCTGTGGGGCGAATGATCCCCAGGCTGGGAGCCACTGACATCTGTATAAATATATAATCTTGTTTTTCTGGTGTCAGTTCTTATCTGGAACTTCATCTGACTCCTTTCCAGTAAACGCTCTCAGTTTCATTTGCAGGTGAGAAGAAGTCAAAGAAGTGTACAGATTAACACAGGGTTAAACTTCAAAGGAATAATGTGTGCACACAGCGAGCATACAGAGTACTTCTGTCTTAACGTTTCTCATCTATAAGTGAAATGGTTCATTTAAGATCTTCTACCATTTAAATCACTAAAACTGTGCCTGCTGGTTTACTAAAAAAAAACAAACAAACAAAAGGAAGTGGCGTGCAGCTGTGTGATACACGCACCTCACAATTGCCCATCATTGTTTCACTCTCCAACAAGACACCTCATCTGTATCACTTTCTCTAGTATGAAAGGGGAGGTGTGAGCTAAGGAGAAGAAGCCAATTATGGTCAGTTAGCTGTACACCGTATATCTGTCACTCCTTTTACTAGGCATTCAGGGTTCAAATGTATTCCATCATCATTTTTTACAGGGGCCGGTGAATGCGTTGATGTTATTTATAGGCAGCTGTTTTCCTTTCCATCAGCGCTGTCACCCCTCGCGTGTTTACCGCACCTCCTCGTTCACCTCTCCGGTGACAGGAAGCTGGGTTTAATAATAGGAAACATTCAGCTTCTCTCACTTGCACCGGTGTCGTCAGCGTCTGTAGATCTTCTTTTTCTGTGTCAGCGCCAGAATATGCAGAGAGAAAGAGAGCTAGAGCTCCCATTGAGGCTTTTTTTATGAAGCAGCTATACATTCTTATGTGGTGTACCTAGAAGTAAAAATTTAACATGCTGGTTTTATGACTGCAATGTGCCGACAGATCTCACACTGGCTTTTTTATGGTAAAACATAAAAAAAAAAACAGAAAAAAACAGAAGTGATCTGTCATCTGTCACACCTGTCAGACAATCAATGAATTAACATCTGAGAGGAAAGACATGCAGCATGCATACAAACATGTTAATCACACAGCCTGATTTATTATGCCTTCTTTACTCAGCTTTGGTGTGTGAGTGTGTGGATATTTATCAGCATGTCAGATCTGAATTGATTGCTTTGTTGTGCAAAGGTACTTATAGTGCAAATTTGACTCAGAGCAACATCTGTGCTGTCTAATGTGAGACACGTCATAGACCACAGAGATTTTAAATGTTCTGCAGCTCTACCCAAAGAATTGGGTATCTGTAAGTTCTTTGCCCTGAGAGCATATTTTCTTAATCAGACTGTGTGGTCCAATAGCACAAGAAATTGTAGATGAGTTTGGGCTATTTGACATGAGACATTATTTGAAGCAGAACTGAATGGTGTTATTAAATACTACCTGAGGTTTTTTTTTTTCAGAACTGGACACACTTTTATAACCTGTGCAAAATATTTTCTATTTTATGCATATTTATTTCTTAATTACATGTGATTAAACATTTGCACGTTTCAAATAAAAAGAAGAAAATAGTTAAATATGAGAGAGCACCTTTTATTTATTCCATTTAGCCATTTAACATAAACTATTTATCCACTAAATTTACAGAAAATGTGCTTATACTGTGACACATCAAGGTTAGAGATTTTGGATGCAAGTCCAACTATATTTTGTTTTTTTCGTATTTATTCACAAGTTATATTTGATCAAGGTCTTTAAAGACCCAAAGTAAATTAAGAAAGTCCTGTCTGTGGTAACTCTCCAGTGTTAACATCAGAGAACACACTGACAGCAGCGCGGTGCTGTTATTTTTCCATCAACAACATCAAAACATCAGCTATCAGGATAATTTGAAAGATGAAATGTGACATGATGACATACAAATTGTGGGTGGGTGGTTGACAGTGGTTGGACAAAGCACAAAGGCTGAACCAAGGACAACTGTGACAGTCCAAATGTGTTGCTTCGTGAGCTAATTGGAAGTTTTGTGCCTCAGAGTGACCGCGCAGTCCTCACTGAACCGATGAAACCATAGTTCAACTGTGAAAGCGAAGGTGTTATTCTTCACGAAGAGCGGTTTGGTTGGTATAACATGTAACAGCTTGAGCCAGTGGTGTCGTTTGGCCCTGTCGCAAGACCAAACTGTTGAGCTTCGCCATCAGATGCAGTTTCGGGGGGGCTTCATGACGCCGCAGAGGTCAGTGCCGTCCCCGTTCTGGGTTTCTCCGTCTGTCACCTTCCATTTTGGGCAGTCCCACTCAACATGTCTCGGTCACCGTCTTTGTTCACAAAATAATTTTCTCATTAGAACAACAGAGGCACTTAAAATCCCCAGACACCCACTCTCCTCTCACATCTCTGCCTTGATAAAAGTGGTTAGCAAGTGACAGGGAGTGAATCACCCAGTAATTTTGTCCCCGGCATTTATGTTTTGGTACTTGCACGTCCACCAGGCAATGCTAACAAAACAATAAAAAAAAATATATTTTCTTACTGCCAAAAGGAGAAACTGTCCAAAATATAAAACTTTTGCACAGCAAGACCTGAAGGTTAGATGTGACGGGTTCATTCAAGGATCAGAGTTACTCCTCCAGCATCCCACTGTGGAGGCCTGAAACCCAGAATGGTCTCAAAAATGAGGCCGAACAAGAATGAATGGTTGTAAACAGAAATGATGTGACCATTAAGCTTTTCAGCCAAGCAAAGATTATGAAACAGTGACGGCTCTGTTTGAATGTTTTTTCCAGAAGATTAACATATATACGGTAAATGTGAAGCTGCACAACATGGCGGGAACAAAACTCTAGGAAGCTGCACATAACACCCATAAAAGGTGGCATTTTTACACTTGTGTTTTTGAACGCACTAAACAAACGAGAACGTGTTCATTAGTGAGCTTTAGTGCTCTCGGGCGGATTTTTCTACTTTCGGACAGAATCAGGCTAGCGTCACAGTGTTTGCACTGAGCTAACGGTCTCCTGGGTGTGTGCGCCACAGGAAAACATTACCTTGATGCCAGCGCACCACTAATAAATAATGTAACACTCATATATACATCAACTCTCTAGCGATCCCCTAAACTTTATAGCAATGTTTTTGTTTAAGCCTTTTCTACATTTTGACACTGCTAAAAACTTGGAAACTTGGGGAGTTGGAGCAGTACCAGGGGACTGAGCGCTTAATCGAATCCAATGAATGAATTAGACAGGGTGTAAAATAGGCCTTTAAGAGTTAAACTTTTTTACATTCATTTGCATAACACAATTTCGGGGGACCAAACTCCATCAGCTCTGTACGCACAGTTGGCATTAAGATGCACACAACTCTACTTTGTCACTCAAAAGCAAAAAAGTGTTTTAAAGTCCGGCTGTGTGTGACTTTTTAATGTCCGCTTGTGCACTCATTTGTGGTCCCGCAGAGTTTCATCCATAACTTGTTTCACTATCATCTGCATTTATTTGTGGAGACAGAAGTCTTACAACAGTAAGTGCAGGTTTAGAATAGTAAATCTTCATTTACATTTCAAAAAGACATTCCATCAGAAGAAATGGCCTTTCATGTAATGGCAAAGTCTTTACAAAAACAAGCTGTGAACGTTGGATTTGCTGTCTCAGGGTGAATCATGTTTACATGCAGAAAGTAAAATTTGTCACCAGACGCAGAAAAGATCCGATACTGCAAATTTAAGAACCAGTAAGGCTTTTTATTATGCTGTGCATCACAACTCTGAGCCACTCAGTATCGCAGCTGTCATCATATGTCCCCTCATAAGCTGAGTCAATAGGCTGTATCAACACACATCTCGCTCTCTGCATCTGTCTCTCACAGTCACGCAGGCGCACATCCAATCAGAAATCAATCATCGTCAGCGACAATCAATTTGAAACTATCCAACAGAATGACAATAACATCTCCCCTGAGTCACACGAGTGCGACACCGCTGCGCACGATGTACGAAAGTCAAGTGGATTTGTAAGTGGATTTGTAATTGTTGAACCAATAACATGTTCTCGTTTCAGTCATCATTGAATAGATAGAGATGAGGAAATACAGAAGATCCCTTGAGCATCGAATAATGGCCATACCAACGTTTCCTTCTTTGCTGCCCAATAAAAGTACATCTGCTCTACAGCCCGACACAGATACAAAGTCAGTATGATATAATGAAATCTAAAACCTCTGGAGAATGTACACTAAGTGATATCAAAACATCTGAAATGACTTGTTTAACATGTGGTCTGTTTCGTATGTTCCTCGTATGTTCAAAGCTCTGTAATGAAATGAGGGTGCTGTCATGATGAGTATTTCGACTGCGCTGGGTTTGGACGCCTCTCTGTCACCTGAAGTTCTTTTTCTGAAAGTGAAAACAGAGAAAAACGGGCTGTTCCCCAAGCAGGACAAGCAGAACAAGCTACACTCACCAGCTTTGTGTCTTTAACACCCTCGTTGTCTTGCTCCACACGTACATGTAGATTTACAGCTTGAGGCGAAAACTCTCTGCCGGCAGATGGACCAGATAACCTCGTATCAGGCTTTACAGCTCCGCAGCGATCAGCTCAGACCCTGCGGAGACGACGCTTTCGCCTGCGAACGGCGGAAACGCGAATGACTCCAGAAGTGAATGGATCTCATTCCTCGCATCTGTTATCTGATATCAATTGTACCGTCCAGCCTCCTTCCTTTTTGTTCCCTCTTCCAAAATAAGTAATAAATAATTCGATTAAATTTAGTCTGACTCTGGAAAAAAAGAAAAGAAATTCTGCCTAGAATTTCTTCAGGTGTGTATTTCACTCCCAGCGCTTGTGGGAAACCAACACACAAATCTCGGCAGCACTGTTCGCTGTTTTCAACTAAACTGAGCATCCAGGAACGATGTGAGCTTTATTCTACCCATCCAATCACCTTCTACCTCTGCTGACTTTGTGACAACATGACTTCTCTGGCACTACTTTGTTGTTTTGAGTCAGAGACCTGCTGCTCTTTAAAAATACTTGGATGCTTGCGACCACCTCACTCTGCGTGTTAGAGACTTACATTTATTTTTTCACTTTGTGAAATCTCTCCACTTCCAAATAGAAATGCATCTCTGTTCAAACAGTTTCACCCTGACACTGCCTGTGTGATAAGGCTGTAAGAAGATTTTCCCAAAGATTTGAGTAAACAACTTCTGACATTATGAAAGTCTAGTTAAGGTTGTCAAAAAACCCAAAACAAACTGTTCAGACAGACTGTCTGAACATAACTGTGATGAATTTACCTTGTTTCTTACTCAGTATGACATAAACGCAGCTTTATCTGAGCCAATTTCCAATTTACTCTTGATGGATTCCTATTTTGGTTTCCCCGCCTCGCCTCAAAGGCTCGTCTGTTATAAGATCTACACCGCTTTAGTAACTTCCTGGATAGATATCTTTGGCCGCTGGGTCGCTGGGTTTTGCTATCCTCATGCAATACATCAAGGAGGATGATGGAGTCCACTTATTTGTTTCGCAGTCGACTTCCCCCTCGTTATTCTGCCATTGTTCCACACACACACTCGGCTGCAGAGAACAGCAGAGCAAAGAAATGGCAAGAGGAAAGAAAAGAGATTTCTGATCCATCTGAGTTGCAGTTGTGCGCCGAGGCAAACACCTTCCCAAGCTACTGCTGTATCGATTGATCAGGACCAGACCTCGTCAGAAGGTATAAGGTTAAGTAGTTTTTACCAAAAGGTATTTAAGTAGAAAATGATGAGGAAGCAGAAAAGGAAAAGGTAAGAGGTCCCTGTTCAAAACAGATCAATGTTCCTTTTTTTTTTCTTCATTTTATTAAAAAATCAGTGCCAATTTTTCAGCCAGTGCAGAGAAACATGAAACTGAAGAGTTGAAAAAAAAAAAGAAAAAAGTCCAGGAAACACAAGACGCATTAGTGTCTGAAACAGAGCATAGAATTAAAAAGTTTGATGACATTCACGCTAAGAAAGGGAGCCGACTTTGAAGGGGTAAATAGTCAGATCGGCACTGTTTACTGTTTACTAAAAGGCAAAAGAGTGGCGACGCGGTGAATGTGGCACACAACAGAAGGCGCACTCAATCAAGAGAAAGATGACGAATGAAACTCTCCAGTACACACAATAACAGACAGGAATGAGGGGAATCACAAAACCACGGCTGAAGAAGTAAATGCTCACAGAAAGTGAATTATGACTAAAACACTTGAGGAAATTATCATACAGAAATTCAGGAGAGGGAAAATAATTAGTCTAAAAGTCTACTACAAAAGTAGACCCATCAGCTAAAATAGTACACTAATGTTAACGCTGAAATCATTTGTATTTTTAGATCAACAGGGGCTGGGTTGTGGGGATTTACAGCCGAAGACGCAAATAAAGAATTTACCTCAGCATTTGGTGGATAAAGAGCAAAAAGGGGAGTGAATATTGGTTTTGTCAGGTGGCCAGAAACATGACTCCAAATGAAAAGATAACTTTGTTCTGTATCTGCTGGATATCTTAATTAGCCATATCAAGGTGATAAAATATCAGTGTTGTGTTTAAACTTGTTTTCTCTGTAGTTTATGGTGAATATTTTCATCATCAATCATCTTATATATATATCATACTGTCCGTTGAGGCCCTGCATTTGCCACTACCTAGCAAATGTCAAAAAGTAAGGGGTACTGAAGATTTATCAATTCAACACTGGTAATATTATACACTATAAAAAATGCAATAAAACACACCAAAGAAGAAACCACAAGAGTTCATACAACTTTGAAGGGGTGAATAATCTGATGCAGCAATCCTCTCTCCCAGAAACTATGACTGGCTGGATTTAGACATAAACTTTGACACGATGCAATATAATGCTATGTGTCAATTACACCACCTACTTCTGAAAATGTGGGAAACTGAAGACAGCTCCAGTGTTTTTTCGTGACAATTCATATTTTGGTGCTCCAGATTCTGATGAGTGGAAGCTAATAAACACAGCAGTGCATTGTGACACTCAGCAAATAATATGTACCAGGGTCAGCACTGTGTCAGTCTTAAAGATGCAAAGTAAAAGAATTTCTCAAATATACTGTTTGCCGGTGAAAAAAAAAAAACAGCTGAAATCACGGATTCCAGGTGCTTCCACAAACCAGCCTGAACTAACGCAGCATCGAATTAAAAAAAAAAACTTCAGCAATAGGAATTGTTATAAATAACAACCTCGGTGATCTGTTCTCTGCTTTAATTTGGTAAAGTTTCTTCACAGGCGTAGTTCCCAGTGAAAAATATGTTCTGTTTGACAATATCTTGTACTTCAAAAGCAGCCAGAAGGGTAAATAAAATATGCTAATAGACGGCAGCTCACATCTGCTCTAGAAAATAGGGCCAATAGTCATTATCAAAACTCATTAGACAATGATACAGAGGAGATTCATAGGACACTTTAAACCAGATGTATTACACTAACAAGCAGTGGTATCAATGTCACTTGAACATCAGTCTGTTGTACACTAACTACATCTATAAATCATGCAATGATGGCCTAATGACTGTGCTAATCAAACAGATAAGTCATTCTTTGTAATGCTAATTGCATTGTAACATTTAAGTGCAATACAGTGTGCATTATATAACCAGGTTTAAAGGAAAAAAATGCAACAGAAGTGAGCAGGGAAGGCGTTAATGTAGTCTAAAAATATTGTTTTGTCTGGCTGGACTTTAAGTTTGCATCTGCGTGCCGTTAGTGTCACACTGAGGCGAACCGAAGCCCTTCGTTGAACATCTTCAAACGAGATGTTTGGAGAAGTTGTGCAAAAAAAAAAAAAAAAGGAAAAAAAAGGAAACCTTTTTTTCGCCCGTGGGAGCTGAGTTACCATGGCGACGAGGCCTTTCTGTGCAAAACCCTGTTGACACAAGAGCTCCCAATGAGCCACTGTACAATATGAAGACTAATGATAAAAAGCTTAAAATAAAAAAGGGTTTTAGGTTAGGTCAAGTCTTCCGTCTCTAATGGTAAAGCCTTGAGCAGTAAGTTGAGTTTTTCAGATATACACGGGAGCTATACAATATACAGGAGGACACAGCAAGCTCACCTCACCTGCCTTTGGACATGTAAAAATAGATTTCACCCCACTGCTCGATTCCCTCAACCAAGTTTTCAGAAGTGTTTGCCAACGGGATTTTTATAGATACACGTGGGCTTGTTTTCTTCAGCCTCTTGTATACGGTCTGAATCCCATTTTGGATGACTTTTTCATTTAAAACACAAAACATCAGAATCAGGCTTTAACTGATGAAGGTCGGTTTCATATCACACTTCTCACAGAGGTTGTGAGGGGCTGTAGCTATCAGTGTGAATGAGGACATTCAGTGTATTGAAAGGCCAGTGAAATCCAACAGCAGCGGTGCAATGATACTAAATACATTCACTTTGATTTGCAGTAGTTACTTTTCACTTAATGATTGTTTATACCCTTCTTGCCTCATGGAAAGAATGTCTTTCCAAGTTTAAAGATTTTAAATGTGAATTTTCCTGATAAACTTTCAGGATTCAGTGTTCTTTTATGGGTTGAGAAAATCCTCCGCCTTCATAAGCTACATAAACTATTTAAAACCCAACTTGAATTGGCTGGAAAATGCAATTCTCACAAAGCTGAAAATGGGCTGTTTTTATGATGATGGCTTTCCAAAGACACGTGGTGCTCGTGAGACAAGAATGCAACAAACATATGATTATTATACAGAAAGTGATGCATTACTGCAGATTAAACTACCCAACAGTGTATAAAACAGTTAAATTCAGCAGTGAAATGCAACATACATATTAATTCAGCAGAAGTATGAAATTCCATATATGGTAACACATTGACAGGGAGCATTTTTCTGCATATTTAGTTCTTTTACTTTTGACACTTGACATACTTTAAATCAAATAAAAGATCTTCCACTTCTTCCACCACTGCCCAGCAGTCACTTTAAGATGTTTTATTGATGTAACTGTCTATGAAATAATCACAGCATCACAGCAGCACGCTGATCTATCTTCATTCCTCATTATGTCAGATATTACTTCTAAACTGTTCTAATCCATAGTGTAAGACTGTGTATATGCCATCTGCAGAGAGGAAAAAAAAGAGGTTGAAACGAAGTTTACTCAATCGCACATCCAATTGATTTGCATTTCCCAGACTAATATGCAAACGGAGGAGCATATCTTGTGTCTTATGCATAAATCAACAAGGATAATCACATTATGAAAAGCAGGTTGATGAGGTGCTTCTCCCTCACTGCCAAGGAACCTGGGAGGATGTGCTTCAGTCAGAAAAATGAGCTCCCTGACAAAATAAAAACTCAGCTGATGTGCTATTTCAGGTGCCAGGAAATGTCGGTCGCGGAATATAACGAACCAAATCATAAGTCTCCGCTGTCACAGTGCCTCATTCACTCAGTCATGAGATGCTAACCGCAACCAATGAGAGCGATCGCTCCCCTCAGCCAGTCATTGAGTCGCTATGACAACAGCTCTTGATGTTCTTGAGGTCTGATGTCTTGAAAAAACAACTCTGGGCATCAAAAGGGGGCTGCTTACTGACTGAGCCCCTCCTGGGGATGACTGGAGAAGCATGTCCACTCTCTAGGATGATGGAGCTTGTAAATGGATTTCAGATCATCTGTTTCCATTTTGTCAAAGAGGAAGAGCTTATGAATAAGAAGGCTCATTGCACATACAGAGACAATGAGCATTAGTGTCAATGGGATGTCAGTGGGACGAGTTTCCCTTCATCTATTAACCTCTGGACGGGTGGTCGTGAACCCGCGACCCCCACAACTCATTATTGATGCTTTCTAATTAGACTTTTGGTTCTCTTTGATCCCATATCTTGTTATTCACCGCCATGGCTCACGTGCCCTTTGGAAATAGCAAAATCATTTCTTCTCATGCTGTGATTTACAGTTATTGCGTGCTGAGGCCAGGCAAGGTAATTTGGAGATGAAAATGAGCAGGGACAGGAGGAGAGTTCAAGTCTGTAACTCATTTCCACCTTCACTTCCTCCTCCTCTTCTTGCTCCCACATATGAAAGCAATAACTCAGCCTTTGTGTCCTCAGCTGACGATGTAGCCTTCGTTAGAGCACCACATCGCCAGGCATGTTGGTCTCAAGGTTGTCTTCAGTGCCGAATATGAACCTCAATAAAAATTGATCCGCACATATCTCAGCCAGAGACAGATGGCTGTTGGATAACGGTTGAGCTCTCGAGGATGCCAAGCAGAGAAATTTACACATCAAAATAAAAATATAAATAAATAAAAGAAGTTGGCAACATTTTTTGCTCAGGTAGAATTACACAGCAGTGAATTTGCAGTATATTCGAGTTTCACACTGCAGGCATTTCTTGCAAATGCTTTGAAACCTCTAATTAAAAAAAAAAAAAAGATCATATTGAAAGTAAACTGCAGTGAAGATCAAATATAATATAACCAGGCAATGTGTCCAATTCCCAGCATGTGTCATGAGCGCAAACCGTGCAGGACGCCTGTGATAAGAGAAACCGAAACCACGTGGGAGGTGTGTTTGTGTGCATTTCTTTGCATGTTTTGCCCCATAAATATTCAGCGTATACGGTTAACGTATGGTCCTGCTTTGTCAGAGGCTCCAACGGCTTCTCCTCTCTCTCTAATGATCCCACTAAATCTCTCCGCCGCCACCTCCCCGAAGTGGACATCAGCTTCAGGACCTGTAAGTAAAGCCGTACACCTGCCGCAGAGGGGCCGGTAAACAGAGATGATTTGCTCCCAAACACCTTGAAATCAACCGACCTCATCCCCGGGGCTGAAAAGGACAGAGTGAGTGTGTGTGTGCGTGTGTGTGTGTGTGTGAGTGAGTCAGAGAAAGAGAGCGCAAGAGACAAATTGAGTGGAGAAGAGGAGGTGAGCGAAGGAGGGCAAGGATAGTTGTAGGCTGTGCTGGGAAAATTTAAACAGCTGTGGACAAGTGTGTTTTTGGGGGATGTCGAGAAGAGGAGAGTGATACATTCATCTATGTTGTGAGTGTGTGTCTGAAAATAAAAAAAGAGGGACAGACACTAAATTGATTATTCACCTGGTATATCTTTAGTGTGTGTGTGTTTATGTATGGTTTGATTACTTAGCCAGTGAAGTGGCCCCAATCAAATAGTACAGAGGGAAAAACACCTGATCCTCTGTAATTGCATTAACTCCTGACTGGACTCAGCACACCTGCACACACACACACACACACACACACACACACACATACACACACACACACACACAAACACACACTGAGATGCAAAGGTCTGACTCTACAAAAACAAAACCTGACATTGTGTGACCTAAGCCAGCCCAGATCAGTGGTTTCCATTCTTGTTCTCTAATGTACCCCCACGTGCCTATCAGATGAACTAAAGTAACCCTTCATGGACGCCACCCACCATGTTGCAAATGTGCACATTTGAATTGATCTTAAACTGAGTGTTTGCATTTGTACTACTACCAGTGGCAGGAGAGTGGCAGAAACAAAACATTTTAAGCCATTTATGTGGGAGCTTTTTTCACCGTTTATTCGAATGCTTTTAGCAAAAAATGTCAACTATTAATCCATTACATTAAACTAACAATTATGAGCATTTATCCATTTAAGCCCTTGTAATAGTTTTTTGTTCACTGTTTCAGCTGTTTATCTGATTCACTTATCTTTGCTTGATTCTTGTCAATCACAACATGTCATGTCATAGACATACACACACGTACATACATATACACACACATATACATATATACATATACATACACACACACACACACACACACACACACACACATATATATATATATATATATAGAGAGAGAGAGAGAGAGAGAGGAGAGATATCTATACAAATTAGTTAGAGAAATTAGCTTCTCTTCAATCTTTCCAAGTATCCCTTAGAATCACTCACCTACAGGACCACAAAGAGGGAGAAATGTGTGTAAAGGTTAAAAAAGCCAAAAACGGAGATCTGGCTCATACATATGAAAAGTAAGTAAGAGACTAAAAGGATAGAGGAACAAATGTCAGTTGATGGACGAACGCCTGTATGAGCCAGCAATAATCTGAGAAAAATCAAACTAAGAGGAAACAGGCTTCTCCTCACCTGGCTAGATTTGGTATAGTGGTAATGTCCTTATAAAAACACTGATCCGTCTGGAGTTGAATTACGGCCTTTGCCGTTAAACTTAAATCTGGCCCGTGTGTGTGTATTGGGGAGGAGCAGCCTGCCAATACTGCCATCAATATCTGTTCATCTAATAAATGCACAATCTTGCAAAATAAAATTGAGTTTCATTCACAGTCGCCAGCAGGGCCATATTGAAACCTATTGATTGCCTGCACTCACGCTCGCCTGCAGCGGCTGCGGCGGCCAAGGACCCATTGGTTTTTGGTATGAGATGTGATGAGTGCAGCTGCCAAATGAGAGCAGCGACAGCGGCGACACCGGGCGCAACTCAGCAGAGTTTTCGGTTGCACACTCGCTGGCACTTAACCTTGAAGCTGTGTTCAACCTCACTATGAATAATGCCCTTGGGAGGGGGCGGGTAGGATGGGAGAGAGAGGAGGTGTGGTGGAAGGGGAGGCAAGGTGAGAGAGAAATACAACGAAAGAGACACTGGCAGGGTGCGCATTTAAAGAGCTGCAGAGACTGTGGGAAGGTTGTATGGGAGGAGTGTGTGTGTGTGTGTGTGTGTGTCTTCGTGAGAGCGTGCGTGGGGGAGGGGGAGGAAGAGGGGAGGAGGAGAGGGAGGAGCGGAGTAGGAAAGGATGCCAGAAAGGTCACTAGGCAAAAATGATGAAGTCATCTGTATTAGATTTTCTGTGGCTGCAGCCGGGATGGAAGCTGGCTGCTGGCCAGAGAGGTGAGCTGCCTGTACCTGCGGCCAGAGCTCCTCAGGCATTAGCAGCTCATCAGTTTTCTGGATCCACATAGAATTTGAATCAATATCTGGGGTGTGATGAATTTAGACTTCTTCCAAAAAAAGGCTCTGTCTACAGCAGCCTGTGAAGACCCAATAAAGAGTCACTCTACACAGGGAAAGCCACAGCAGTTTGACTGAAACGCATATTTCTCAAAAAATGAGTTTCTATTGGTGGAAGGTTCAGGCTGCCTTCATAAGCAAAAGTGATTTACAGGAAGACTCTAGTTGCAAAGAGTGATCAAACATGCACCCACAAAACAATTTTTCATTCATTTTCATGCTAAATAACAGGAGTTTGTTACCACGGTAACCGTGGGTGTCATCAAAATCAACCAGGACCAAAAAATTAAAGGTTACAGCTTTAATGAGCCATTTGAATTCATGCCTCCTGGGGTTTTTTTTTTTTATGCCCTACAAATGCGCGCAATTTCCGTCTGGCCGTCTGTTTTTCTCCATGCCTGTTTCGCGTGTCCACAGAGCCACTTTGTAAAAATCCAATAATTGTTCCCGAAAAGTTTGGAGACGATGGCTTCCTCCGGGGGCGCCGCATCCACTCCCCCTACCCTCCTCCGTGACTGCTAAACCACTGATGCAACAAATAGGCAATCCGCTCCCTGTGGCCCAGGACAGCTCTAACTCTGTAGCTGCTGCAGTGAAGGCCTTTCCCACCGCTCACCGAAGCTCCCTCTGTCACAAAGACATAAGTCAAAGCTCCCAACGCTCAACAGCATCTGGATATCATAATAGATCAAATATTTGTTTTCACTCTGCAGATAGTTGTTGGGGGGTGGGGTGGGAGGGGGGGGGTTTAAGCAGCCTCCTAAAACATTTTGACACTGCTGAAAAACAACTACTGTCAGTGCTGCGTTTTTTCAATTTATGAGTCGTTTTGTTTGGTGGTGTGGTTTTCTTATTGACCGGCCAAATGCGGACATCATGACCTCTAGTCAAGGTAATTACAGTGCAGTCGCAATAAAGGTTTGACAGAAATTTTCCTCCAAACGCTACAAAATGTCAAGGTTTGGCCTTGGTGCAAAACAACTGGATGGCAATTTTGTGGACAAGCTATTTTGCTCTGACCCTCAACAGTCACACGGGGGGGGTGTAAGTCATTGTTAAAAAGAGAGAAATTCTCATTTCCCATCTGACAGACACCCCGACAGACCATAATACAGAAAGAAGACGTGCAGAGGCCGTGTGTCCTAAGAAACTGGGCTTTCTCTCTTGGCTTGGGGGGAGTATATGTACTGGGGCTGATGAGTAATGGGGAGCAGGTGTGCGGGCAGGTGACGGATCAGGAGATGAGCTGGAGCCTGAAACACTGTGAGAACAGTCGGTGGGTAGGTGAGGAATGACGAGGTCCGGGGGCCACAGGAAATGTTAGTGATGCACAAGAAAAATAACAAGACGTAGTGTGAGAGAAGGATGAATCACGAAAAAAAATATGACCACGCTTTTTTTTTCTTTCTTTGTTTCAAAGCCCCTTCACAGTCATGATGCACCCACACAGGTGTTTTCACTTATTTGGCCCGATTCAGCCTCCTCGCAGGGGTGCGTGGGCAAGCGCAGACTGCGATTGATTGGCGTCTACGTCACTCTTCCTCTCCGTTTTGTTGCGGCTTTCGGGGGTGAAGTCACACTCGCGCCGGCCTCCGTGAAAATTCGCCCCATCTATTCGAGCGCGCCATTGTTGGATTTTGACCTGCAGATTCGCACGGGTGGCTGGTAGAAACAGTGCTGTCTCGCGCGCGCCTGGTGTGTGAAATCGGAGGAGTCACTCTGTTTTGTACAATTTAACAGTAACAGACTGATTCCTCTCTTCAATATTTCTTTATTACTCATCTCAGACCTGCAGCACCCTGAGCAGCAGAATACACGGAGCTTGGTGATGCATATTTCCTTCAATAATGGCTCTGAGTGAGAGGTCTGATCACACAAACCAGAGCATCTGTGTAGGTATGATTTGACGAGTAGCATCCCCATCTACCCATGCCAAAAACCCAGCCCACCTTCTGGCCACCCAATCCTCAATTACAATTACTTTACCCCGATTTCATGACTCCCAGTAAGCCCCGAAAAAAGATGTCACTTTCGGTGGAAGAAAATGAACTCTTTATGTTTGTATTTTACAGGGAGAAATTGGCATTTTGGGAAATAGCGCTTACTCGCTTTCCTGCCGACAGTTTGATGAGAAGATCAATACCACTCTCAGGTTTGTTTGCTGAATACAGTGCACCATAAGCTGCAGCCAGGTAACTGATACGGTGACTTAGGTTAGTGTAAAGGCAAAAAATACAAGCGCCTCTAAAGCTCTCTAATGAATAGATAATAAATAGCTCACGAAAATATGTTACATCTTGAACACTCAATACTGCGATACACCAACTCTGCCATTAACCTTTCAAATCAATCAATAAATTAATAATTATAACCCATTTACTTTTTTATGCATGATTAACAAACAAGCTCTGACATGTTAAAAAAATGGGCTTAAAAAGTGATGTTAAATAGATTTGCTCTAACCTAAGAGAGCCAGGCTGGCTCATTTTAACTTTATATTCAGTGCTAATATTTATTATATCAATCTTCGAAAATGTCAATCTACTCCTTTAAAACAAAAACCATTGTGCTCACATCTGCCAATTTCCAGTATGAAAAAGATGAGTAAAGTGCAGAGTAAGGGCAGTCTCGTCCTAATGATAAAATAGATGTTGATGACAATGCTGTTATAGGAGCTGATACAGCACATAGCTTCTCTATACATATTTCAAAAGGGAGAGGACAATCAGCTTCTGCTTAATCACCCGTTTTAACACTCGCCCTGAGCTATGATCAAGAAGCACTATAAGGGTGCGAGCGCGGGCCGCGAGTGTGCTGCTTCCATCAGCGGGCCCTTTTTTGGAAATTCAATGCAGTCATGCCTCAAGTGTCGACTCAGAGGGAGAAAAATTTCAAGTTTTAATAATTGGGATTCAACTGATCCCGAGCTGCCTCCCCTACAGTTTCAGCTCTTCACATTTCTGAGAGCTCTTTGCATAACTCGGCATGATTGGTCGTGATTTCTCAAGCAGAACTCTGAGCGGCTGACAAGCCGGCGCGACCATTGTTGAGAATGTCAAGGCGGGTCAATCAGCACGCTGTCAAATGAAAGCTACCAATTACCTCGCAACCAATCACGCCGCATGCAGGTTTGCATGCAGATTAGTTTTTTTTTCTTCCTCTTCTTACACCAAATGTTTGTTATTTTTAAAAATTCAGCGCTGTCATAGAAACTGTATGGGCTCTCGTTAGACGCTGTGGCCCCGCTGTCATCGGAGGGGCCATAGGGTTCATTTGTCTCCTTCCCATATCTACACACAACTGTTTGGCCACCCAGATAGAGAGAGAGATAAATATTTGGCTATGTCACGCTGTTGCTCAGAGTGAAAAGCACTCTGCATTATTCATCACACCACAACACTAATAAATTCAATGCTTTGCGCGCGGCAAAAGGAGAGTATCGGGGAGAGAAAGGGGAACGTGAAAGAGCAGAAATGTGGAAATACAGTCCACCAGGAGGCCACTCTGTCATGCTGTCGTAAACCTCTATTACCAGGACTGGCTGGGATTTCTGCACATATAAATCACTTCACTAATATGACCGTAGCATGGTGGCTGACCACAGGCCCTGGCTGCTAACTACAACAACAACAAAAAAAAAAAGAAGAAGCAGAAAACACTTGCACGGAATCAAAGACCCTCCCCCATCCCGCAGTCCAGTTGTACTGACCCGAAAGGCAGAAAGCAATTTCAGCCGAGAGTACAAGCATTATTACAGGTCTTGATGGAAATGAATGGTGGGGTGGAGAGCTCGACAGGGTAATGCCTCACATTCCTTGTACTGCTTTCTGGGTCAGGCGTTTTCCTAAGATTCCCTGTGGCACAGGCATACATGCACACGGAAACTCAGAAACAGCCTTTCTCACACACACACACATACACACACACCAATACAGCATGGCAGCCCCAGATGGATACAGATTTTTGAGTTTGCATTCAGCGAGTGAGGCCATTCATCCGGGTCGTCTAAATTCATTATTGACTGATAATAAGGCTTCTGGCAAGGACGAGTTGCTGGCAACATCTTGCCTCCTCACGATATTATACGGGAATATGATATGGCCTCTGAATTAATGAACTACCACTGTGAGCATATGGGCAGTATGTTTACAGACCTTTAAAGAATGTAGCTGAAGAGAGTTGCGAGAGATGTTTAATTTTTTCTTCTGCCTTTGAAATGGGGAAATCTGTACATCAGTCATTAGCAAACATGGCCTCTTTGAGCAAAAGGACAATAAGCACTGAGCCTGCAGTGGTATTGACGGGCCTAGAAATTAATTTGTGTTCCGCTCGACGTTAATTAATCACTTTTAAGATTGGTACCTTGGCCAAACTACACAGGATGTTTCGACATTGGTAGTCCTCAGAACATCCCCGTGCCCAAAAAGCGTCCATTCAGAAATTAATTACAGTCTTGCCACGGCTGCACCATCGCTGTGAGTGCAAGCTGTTTTAATTAGCACAGCGAGAGCGTAAGTTATTCAGTCAGTTAATTCTCCGTAATGCAGCGCAAGCCAATAAATGCGCGCACAGTTCACCCCGAGTGAAGCGTACACACACGGGGGAGCAAACACATTCCGGCCTGCGCGCGCACACACACACGAGAGCATGCACAGGTGGAGGTGACGCATGGTAGGGCACCGACAAAAGCAAGAACAAAAAGAAGAAAAAAAAGAGGAATATCATTTAAATCATTTCCTGCACTGTTAACGCAGGCCGATGAATTCCGCTGAGATCGCTAACGCGGCCGTGTCCGTTCAGCGCCCGTGCATGTTTCCAAATCCCCTTTCCCTGCTCTGAGACAATCGATAGAAAGCTTTTTCGCAGCGGACAGTCAGGAATACAAAGGACCCCCGGGGTAATAAAAGTCAGTCCCTGATGTCGCAACTTCAATCTCTTAGCCGCTGGTAAACGTCATTGATGAGTAAATAAAGCAAACATGCAGCGGCACCCGGCAGCCAGTCCTCTCTGCAGGTCAGGCCTCGGCTTGAATTCATCTTCTCCTGATTATAAAAAAAAAAGAAAAAAAAAAGATGTCTGCTTTACCTCAGCGGACATTCAATGCGAGCCGTAGGTAACAGATGCGCGCCTTATCGTGACAAGTAGATGGGAGCGTGGAGAAATTGCAACGATATTAGCAACATAAACTCTGGATTTGTGTCGTGTGCGGTAGGCTGTATAGTCATTTTTCATTCGGGGGCGTGCCTCTCGCCCTTCAGATTAAAAGGAAATACACACTGCTGTGCATTCAGAAAACAACAGCTCAGGGACAATTGTTACCCTCCCACCTGTGGTCCGTAACTCTTTGTTTCCCATTCGCCGGTGCAAGAGGCCGACGCATATCTGATCATCTCGACTGGAGGTCGATGCGATTCTGTCATGTTCGCTTGCTGCTTTGTGTCAGAGCATATGGCATTCTTGCTTAAAAAAAAAAGCAGAGAGATGCATATAAAATGACTTTCCAGGACTCCTCTGGGGTTATTCACTGTATTACACACACACAACTGTATATACCTCTAGCTCAAA
>JBAJHX010000002.1:10879797-10890838 GCA_037176925.1 Amniataba percoides | reverse complement strand
GGGGAAAAAATGCGGCACAACAAGACTGGCAGGTTGGCGTCTTGTGCAGACTGCGCCTTAACCAGTGGGGTCACCCAGTTCAGCCACACAACAGTCAGTTTGTCTATTCTGTTGAGAGGCCCGAGGATGAGAGCCCCTCCCTGCTCACACACCCTCTGAATATAAATAAGAGGCAAGGATAAACTATATATATACATTTACATACATTTTTATGCAGAAAAATTAGGTATCCATATTAAAGATGAGCCCAAATCCATTTTCAAGGCACTTAATGGCACCATGTTGCTATATTGGAAAAAAAAATTAACTAGAAAACCATAGAAATATGTAGCGATGGCAAAATAGTATAAAAAAAAACACTTTTCCCAAAATATAAAAACATATGCAGAAACAAACAATTTGGTCTTTTTTTCCTCTCACGGCATATAACGAAACCATATTTACGTACTTCATGTGGTTTTAACCCACTGTGATCGTGAATCTCGATTTTTGAGGCCACCATAAAAGCATGCGAAACATTATTTTATTTGGCCTTTTCACTTTCGCACTCAGGCTTCATAACACAATATTAAGCAGATGTTTGGGAAGAAGTCTCTGCATCATATCAGTTAACCACGATGCAGAAATATATTTGGGAGGAGTTGATCGACGATTCTGACAGAAGGGCACATTTTACTCAACTCAAAATCTGGTATTATAGCTTTAGGAGTGTTCTTTCTCCTTTCTATAAAGACCTCGTACCCAGCTGTTAAAACACCAACTGCCAGAGTCAAAATGTGCATGTCAACTTCCCCCATTTCTAAGAGTGCACCAGTTTGATGCCCTGCCCCGTGTCCAGTACAGCTGGCGGGAACCACGCCAGCTTACACCTTCTGAAGCAGCGCAGACAGACGCTGCACAACCAGAACAGGTTGAGGCCGCAGCACCAGTTAGACAGGTGCACCATGGGATATGTAGCCTTGGGAAAGTGGGTCTTCCAGTGCTTGGCCACATCGCTGCCGGTGGGCAGGTGAAGCGTGTAGTCGCTCCAGCGCTTTGACACGCCGTAGACGGCCGTCACGGCTCTCCCCTTTTCCGACCACTGGGTGTCGCAGTCCGGGTTGCAGTTGAACTCCACCCATTCCGAAGTGAAGTCTCCGAGCAGGGGGATGTCTCCGGCCTCCGGGTCCACCCTGGTGACGGAAAGCTCGGCCCCCTGCACGGCCACGTGGACGCCCTCCACCCTGCGCACCTCCTTCACCCATGGGAGGGAGTTTTCGGTATCCAGGACGAGGATGAGGCGGGAGCAGTGGCCGGCGTTCTTCTCCTTCCACAACTCCAGCAGCTGGGCCAGGTGGAGGCTCTCACCTCCTGCAGCCGAGGCGGTCAGATAGTAGGGCGGAGAATCGAGTGAGTGATAGAGGAATGGAGAAAGAGAGGAAGCGTTGGGGAAGAAAGTGCAGGATGGTGAGAGGGGAGAAAATAAAGGAGAAAAAATAAATCAATGTTCATATCCTTATGTTGTTGAATTTTTCTTTTAAACTACATATCTTGTATTTTATGTCTTTACACAGCTAAAACTCTTCACCGGACTTATACAGACATACACTGGCTGACAGGGAGACACTATTAGTTCAGTGCTGTGTTCAAGGACGTTTCAACAGGAGAAGTGGCTGTTGATGGACACAGTGGCTGTGCAGGAATCAAACCTGTCAACGCTCACTCGCGGGACTGTCTGTCTGTCTGTCTAACTGTCTGTCACCGCAGCCACACACAACCACATCAAATCACACAGTTTTCCAGATGGCAGATCCAATGTAGAAAGGTCAGATCCTCGCCAGTAGTGTGCACAATTGTTCCCAAAATCATCATTTACTGAAAAATGCAAGGTACGTAAATAAGAGATGAGGAGGAAATAATGACTCATACTGCTGGCCTCAGAGAGTGATTTATATTTGGATAAGAAATTGGTCTCCTTCCACATTCCTAAAAATCTACTTTACTGAAGCAAATGGCAGGAATGCCTCCACTGCGAGTAAAGGCAATATAATTTAGGCAACCATAATAATGCAGCCACCCAAAGTCTTTCTAAGTGCAGGAATATGACTTGAAATCAGTGACTGTTCCCAATTTGGATTTCTGCCAAAACAAGTCCCAAAATGTGTACAATTATCCAGCAAACTGCGAATGAGAGCGTCCCTTCAGGATGGTGACACGGGGAGGTGATTATATTTTCAAAGAGGATTTTTTTTTCTTCTTTTTTCTTGTTTGCAGCCGCACGCAGAGATAATGTGTCAAGTAATCTCTGAACAGAAGAGCCGGAGCTGACACGGTGTTAACCTGCTGCGATTCTCATTGCTGTTGAGGGAACGCCGGCGTCGCGGCAGACCGTCTGCGACTTTCACAGGATCTTCTCGACTGGAACCAGAGCTCGGCGGCAAGTCCTTCACAGCAAGTTTGAACTGTTTTGGCTTACCCTGTCTGATCTGTGCAAGGCAGGGCTCTGATTGACTGAGAGGACGGGGAGTTGAAAAGGATGGAAATCAGACTGTAATGCAAATCCAGTTTGCGGGGAGAATACGGTATCAAACTAATGCCATCCGACACGACAGCTCTGCAGTAAATACAGCTTTTGTTGCATTCAAGTCTTCAGTAATTACTGTTTATTAGTGATAACTACTTTGAGGAGATAAAACTAATACCAACGTGCTGTTCATTGTGATGATTGAAGGTGGCAAACATAATCTTTCTGATGTTTATAAAAATGTTTTTTCACTTGAGGCAGCGCCATCCTGCAGGAGAGCTTTCACAGATCAACATGCTGTGAGCGCAACGGCGAAGACGTCTGCAACTGGAAAATAAACGATTCTCGTTCCACATGAACGTTAAACTGCGCTCATCTTCTTCAGAGAATTAAGACATGCAGTGTTGAATACTAAATATATTAAAAATTGTGTATAATAATAAAGAACTGTTTTTTTAGACACCTGTTCCAAACATCACTGCTATCATATTGCAATAGAGTGATTCGCAACCTTTTTTTGTCTTTGATGTACCTTGTTCCTGTTTTCTATTTATTATCACATGTGACTTCCAGCTATATCTATTTTAATTTAAATCAGAGGGGGTTTAACTGTGAGGTGTGACTATTTAGAAAAACGAAATGACGTGTTGCTCTCACCAGCCAGTGCCCAGGACCCGGTGCCCTTGTGTGTGTGCCCACTGTAGAAAATCAGATAGGTGTCGTGGCGGGGCCCGTCTTCCGTGCGCAGCTCTAGGAAGTTGCGCAGCTTGGCGAGCAGGGCCTCCAGCGTCACGCCGCTGGTGGAGTAGTCGCAGCCGAACGTCTGGATCATGTGGTGGGAAAAGAGGCGCTGCACGTTGTTCAGCATGCCCGTGGAGCGCAGGTTCAGCTGCTGCACCTGCTCAGGCGGCAGCAGAGTGGGCTGGCCGTCGGCGCTGGAAAAGAAAAGAGAGATGTTAGGTGGAAAAAAAAGTTGTTGGATTTTTTTTTTTTTTTTTAAATCTACTCCGAGGGAGATTCGAGTTAGGGTGGCTTGTCAGAAGTGGGGACGGAAGAGGACAGAGAGAGAGAGAGAGAGATGGGGCGCAAGCAAACGAGAGATGAATGAGTGAGAAGTTGATAGTTTGACACACCGGGGTGGAGTAGCTGTCTGCATCACCAGGGAGGGAGAGAGTGAGAGAGAAAGAGAGAGAGAGAGAGAGAGAGAGACAGAGAGCAGAGGATGAGAGGGGAGATGGGGAAAAGGAGATGGAAGGAGTAGGAGTGGTGGATCACTGCTGAAGGAGATGACATTAGCCTCGGGACGTAAAGGGAGTCAGGAATGAAAGGCAAGCAAGGAAATGGCAAAGAAAAGGAGGGGGTATGGAGAGGAGAATTGAGAGGAGTGACAAGAAATGAAAATGGAAACTGAGGTTAGTGAGTTACTGAGATAGTGCGTGGATGCATGTGGCACAAAGCCTTGCCTGATAATAACAAGTGGATGATAACACAGCGGGGGCACACACACACACACACACACACACACACACACACACACACATACGCACACACAAAATCAAGGTTGGCAGCTTTTCAGTGCTGCCATACATTTCCTTTCCCATTCTGGACTTGATGTTTATGTTGATGGCCAAGCTGATGGCAAACTCATAATTCTTAAAGACTTCTTACGTGTCTTTATAAGAAACTGCTGCCTACATTATCACCTTCAGCCTCACCTTGACAACAGCAGGTGAAAGTTTCCCTTCACCCAAAGCAGACACCCTGTGTGTTAAGATAGCGTTTTGTTTTTTATTTCTCTGCGCGCTTTTTGAAGCATCAGACCAACAATTTTCTCCAATTTTTGAAGTAAAGACGACAACATTTTCAAGATGTTGTAAAATCCCGCTGCAGAGATATAAAACACTTGGACAGAAAATGTCTTGCTGCAACCTTTGCATGCCTTGGCGTTCACCTAAACCCATCTTATCTTTTCAGATCTTATAGCGCCAAGGGTAGTGAAGTCTTGTAGTTTGAGATTCAGACCGCATCTTCGCCTGTTACACTCCCTCTTTCATCCTGGAATAAAAAAAAAATCCTGTCCTTTTCTCCACAGCTCTCACAGAGCTCCACGCCCCCTCCCGTGTTTCATGATTCCTCTCATCCCTTTGCTCCGTTTTTTTTTTTAACCCCCCCCCCCTTGCTTTTACCGCCGCCCTCCCTCTCTGTTTACAACCTCGGTCCTCTTCTCACATTTTCTTCCTGTCGTCTCGCCCTCCACGTCTTTACCCCGCACGCCCCCTTCTCACCCCCATCTTTCTAATCTCCCCGTGGGGCTCTTGTCATTGTGAAAACATGATCTGCGGCCATCAAACGGCCGATTATACACTGCTGCATTCTCGCCGCGCTCTCGGTCCTCCCCGCGGACTCTGGCGCGTTCGGCCTCGCATACAGAGAGCTCGCGGCTCCGACATGACACGGGCCTGCATCCACAAAATCACCTGGGGAGTAAAACACCAGTAAGGCTCGCATCCTCTCTGTCTAAAGCTAACCATCAGCTCAAAGGGACAACGCACAGAGTGGTCATAAATATATATACCAGCCAAAGATCTCCAATGGCCTGTTTTCAAGACCTTGGAGGGAGCTCTGGAAGATTGGAAGCTCTAATGTATAACTGATGGCGAGCTTCTGCTGTTTAGAGGCGGGAGATGTGCTGGCATCATCAGAACTAACTATGCTTTTTCAAAACGCGCTTGGCCGATGGAGAGGGCACGGGGAGAGGCAGCAGCAGCTAATGGCGAACCGCTCCAGCTGAACAACTCAGTATGCTGCGGAGGGAGCACAGGAATGATCCCTTAAGGGCCCGAACATTAGCGGCATGTTTATGCATAGTTATTGGCCTATTTATCCAGTTGGTTTTGTGTTAACTGAGGAGGGAGTTGGAATGAGCAATCATATTTACCAGCGCCCGGGATGCCAAGTAAGGCTTCGGCGTGTGTCTGGGCGTGCAAATTGCCGACGAGTAGTCCGTATGTGTGTTGTGATTAGTTGGGTACGTAGACTGTCAAACAAAGTCATGCGTAACCCGGCAAGTACGTATCTGCAGCTACGGTGGAAGCGCTTATACTTGTGATCTGAAACAAGTATGAAACATTCAAAAGTACCACTGAAACAAGCGCTCACCTCCCCATTTGTCAACTGACAGTGATGAAACAAAAGATGAATTGATTAATTAATTAATGGACAGAAAAATGATTATTTTGATCAGTGATTACTCGCTTAAGGTAATTTTTCTCGGAAAAATACCAGATTTTCTCCAGTTGCAGTAGTTTACTTTGTCTTACGTCACAGTAAAATGAATATTTTTAAGATTTTGGGTCAACACATTTAACTTTTTTCAGACACTTAAAAGTGATTAATAAAAAAAATTCTTCAGATTAATAATGCAAATATCTGTTTGCTGCATACTTATTGTCAGTTGACAATTGACATTTTTCAATCAGAAAATGGCCCTTTTTTATTCTGTTATTTTTTGTTTTTTTTGGCAGCAGAGAAATAACAGGAAATGAGAGAGAAAATGGTGGATGGCATTTAACACAGGGACCTATCTGGAGTCAAACCAGAGATGTTGCAATTACATGGCCAGCGTCTTTATCCCCTTGGGCAAACAGACCATCCTTGCTCTTTGTTTTTTTATCATTATAAATTTAGCATCTTTGGGTTTTTTGGCTGTCAGTAAGACAAAACCAGCGATTTGAAGATTTTCCTTGACGATGCATGAGCACACAAAAAAAAAACTATTTAATGATTAATGAAATGAAAGCTGCATGTCAGGCCAATTCAAGCCCACCATCACATTTACATGTAAAACTCCTCTCATCGCATCGTATATCCAACACACCCTTTTAATGGCTGTGTGCATGAGCTGTCATTTCTCTGGTCACTGAGCTCGCCGCATACCTGCTGCCACACCACTCGCCTAAAAGCTGTGTTGTTGCTTGATGCTACTGCACATTTTAGGAGATTTGTGAAGAGTGCATTCCTGTGCGTCCTCTCTCTTTAGTACCTGCAGTAAGCTGTAGGTATGACCAGGGCGTAGCCGACACAGGTTCCCCCCAGGCAGCTGCCGAGCTCGTGGAACAAGCCGTGGGCCATAGACTCCAAAGGCAGCACCACCAGCAGAGCACTGAGAAAGAGGCCGTTGGAGGGCTGCAAAAAGCGAAGGAATCAGAGTCACTTTCATTCCCCACATACAGCAATCAGACCCAGTTAATTGGTGGTGACACTCTGCAAGACAGTTATACAATACGATACTGACACTGTGTTATTTTCGCAGGACAAAACATGACAGGACCTAACTAAATGGAGACACAATGCAGCATATGACAGCAGACTAAACATACATCACAAGGATTCACTCAAAACAGAAAAATTACTGCGGCATATGAGCCTGTACTGTCTGAGTAGTCTTGAGTGTGTAGAAAACTATTAAAATCGTCCTAAAAATCTACTTGATATTTCTTCAGATTTTCATTCTTAAAAGTCAACTAACCACATACAAAAATTGCATTTCTCTATACCTTAATACATAATGTTTTGACATGGTGCAGATCTTGCACTACAAAAGCTCTGTTTAGCTTCGAGTGTAATCGATTTCATGAGACAGTGATGGTATGTGCTGCAATTTAATGTCCACAAAAAGCCACTTTGAGCTCAGAGCACGACAATGTATAAGAGAATCCAGATCAATACCCACACTTAAATTTACAGAATATACTGGAGTGCCCGGGGTATGCCTGAGTTGAAAAATTGTTGCACTTGTTCACTGAACTTTTATGAGGTTAACAGAAATGTAAAATACTTTATTTACCAGTTATATTATTATAAGTAAAGGAGGCACAATAAATATGTGTAAAGGAAGACTTTACAATATGAGGAGTTGACCCCAAGCTGTGGGAGTAGGAGGACGCTCATGAGCGGCTCTGTGCTCGACAGCATTGTATTCACAAGCTGACTTCCGATTAGAGAGGTCATCTCGGTCATTGCACAAAGGCACGAATCTGCTTTTCAGTCAATCCACACTTTCAAATGCATTTCCATGCAGACATTTACAATAGGAAACTATAATACATGGAATACAAACAATAATGTCTTTGAAATGGCTAATTCATTTGGGTGGGACTTACACTGGATTCACCACCTTCCACTGAATTTATATGGAAGAAACTGTGGCCCCATTTACATAGAGATAAATCAACACCTCTGTGAAAATTCTTAGTTTCGCAAAGGCTGTACTTATTGCTGAGTCTGCATTAGATTGTATCAACATCACTGTTATTTTTGTGTGTGTGTCTGAGAGTTATGCAGTGGCTGACCATATGTATTTCCACCACACCAGAAAATGAGAAAAAACTGTGAAACAACAACAACAAAAACAGACTTTCTCCTGCGCGAGTGAAGACAGTTTTTATAGGCAAATTTGCAACTGACATCAACAATGCGCAGATCTCAAATTAGGACTCAGGCCCATGAGACTCTTACACGGTAAACGTCTTATAAGGCTAAATAAGTTATTGCTGCTCTTTATGCAAGTAGATAGGGATATTAAAGTGCTAATTAAATTGGTTCCGCATGAGAGCAGAAGTGCCTAAGCTTGGGGAGCAACTACTAACGACACACCGTCACCAGCGTCTCTCTCCAGAGTTTATAGCATGGGTGTATGATGTTTATTGAAGCCCTGTCATGGAACTCAGAGTGGTTGCAAGGGGAAGACGCAGAGGAGGACCCTTGTCATTATCAATGAGCTTTTCTGTCAAAAACCAAAGATTCTGACCTGCTGGTTGCTCCACAGAGGTTTCTCAGCAACAGGACTATATGACATCAATATAAAGTCAACCAAACTAAATCTTAATTGCATTAAAAAAAACAGATCATGGCTGACGTAACTTCTGGTGATGATAATATTTCTCATACGAGTTAAAGTAGGAGTAATATCTCGTGTTTCTCACCTGCCAGGACACAGCTCCCAGTATGACCGTTGACAGCATACTAAAGAACACCAGGCGCTCTGAAATGAGGCAAAAGTGTCGGATGCCCCTGGAGGCCATCACTTGGTCAAGACTTCTGCTACTGGATCTCTGCGCCCGCCAGGCTTTTTGACACTCAGTCAACTTGGTGTGGAAGCCCCATATTGTGATCAGCAGAATGACGTGGCAGATGGACCAGAAAAGGCCAAAGAGGCAGAAGCCCGGGATCACCAGATACCACAACTCCAAGTGGCCAAGCTGCGTAATGCAAAAGACAGGGGTCATTACATGCTGCATGTTATGTAACTACGCTATAAAAACCGCCGCATCATTATTCAGAAAAACTTTCATATGGGTCACAAATTGTAAGAAATGACTGAGCTTGATAGTTGAACAAAAGCCCTAAAGACCCACGTAATGGAAATGTCAATTTTCTCACAAGACATTTTTTGCAAAATGCTGAGTATACCTTTAAGGCAGCCAGGACAAAGAAGGCCAGCTCAGCCACACTCAGAGGCAGCAGGGACAGCCTCCTCCACACCTTCCCCATGGAGAGCACTGGTATCCAACGCTCGCTGGGCCCCAGCCCACTGAAGTATACATCCAACACAGGCTCACATAGCAGCCTGCCCAGGTAGCAGCCTAAGGCATAAGGGTTGGCTGCGATGCCTAAGGCCTGGAAAAATACAAGAGAGGTAAGCAAGGCAAAGGTGGCCAGGTTGGGCAGAGCCAGCAGGGATTTCATCCTCAGGTCCACAATGAGAGATCCCAGGGCCACTACCAAGCCTATTATGGCCACTGACTTGTGAAAGACCATGGCAGTGCTAGCAATGCCAAATCCCAGCAGCTCCAGCAGCTCAGCTGATGTTAGCACGGTGGGTTTGTAGCGAATGGAGCTGCACACCCGCTCGGTCACAGCCCAGACTGCTTTCATGATTACACTGGCCAACAGGAGATAGTTTGAGACCAGCTCCTTGACATTTGAGTCCAGGGCAGGGCTGTTGAGGAAGCACAGGAGGCCGAGCAGGAAGCTGAACCACAAATGGAATAAGCTGAGGCTGGCTTTCTCTATGGCAAAATAGTAGTGGAGGATGCTGGCTATGCCCAGGACGAAGAGGCCCAGGATGAAGATGACCAGGATCATCGGCTCGCTGGTCACCTCCCAGCGGACGTACATGCCCACGCACACCGCCACCAGGAGGTTGATGCTGGACAGGTAACCCAGGCAGCGCACCGACGTAAACATGTCCACCTCCTTGGGCCCATCGGCCGTCAGCTCCTCTTCCTCTTCCTCCCGAGCCATGGCTCACCTGAAGACCACTCAACCAAACACAGCCAAGAGCGTATAACACACACTTCTTCAGGACCACCTCTCTAAAGGACATCCTCCAAAATCAACCCCTGTGAACAATTAAAAAAAATAAATAAATAAGAGAAAGTTACTCAAGTTTTATAAATGATCAATTAGTCAGGCTTTTCTATCATATGTATATTACACTTCTTCCCCAGACACAGTAATAAAGTTACACACTCTTTAGTTCATTTTAATGTGAGCCAGATTCTTGTTTCATATTTACTTTTATCTTTGTTTATCTTACTATAAGGCTTATTAGAGGATACATTGGCTACCAATAAGCTTCAGTGCGACTCACCAATAATAATATATTCTAACACTCGGTAATTGGCAGCAAACAGTGAAGACAAAGGTAACACAAAGAAACATATCAACACAATCAGAGAATGCCTGCGGCCCTGCACTCAGTTTGTGACGATGTGGCAGACCGGGAAGTTTGCTAACTCACTCAGCCTCCCTGCTGAACTCTCCTTTACGCAGCTTCGAGTTTTTAAAGCCACTTCTCTCACCCCCAGAAGGGACAGAAAGCAGCCCGTGCACAAACGCCTAAATAAGAGTTGCAGAAATTAATCTTCACCGTAGAAATTGCACTTACATGTTTGTTTGTTTGGTTGACAGCAGCTGGGCTTCCGGATTCTGCAGTACGGCATCCCGCGAGGGTCAAAGCAGTTGCGCTTCGCTTTTCCAAAACAGCTGGAAGCTCGGTTTTGGTATCTAACCACCACGAATAACCTAAAAGGTAACGTGATATCAAACAGTAGAAACTCAAAAAACGTTTCCAAATGTGCCAGAGAGATACAAAATCTTATTTCTTTTGTTGAGGATTTGTCCGATTTGTTTACTTCCTGTTTTGCTGAGTCCATGTGTGAAGAAATTAAATCTCTTAAGGTTTCTGGTGAATATGTGTGGACAAAAACACCACAATAATCAGCATAGTGTGTGAATATATTTCCTTAGTAAAGATTGAATATAGTTTGCATAGACTGAATGTGATTGAATAATGCAAATTGTTAAAAAATAATGTGTCTCTGTGTGTGCATATATGACTGTGGGTATTACATATACAGTACAGACCAAAAGTTTGGACACACCTTCTCATCCAATAAGTTTCCTTTCTTTTCATGACTATTGACATTGTAGATTCACACTGAAGGCATCAAAACTATGAATTAACACATGTGG
>JBAJHX010000002.1:10866827-10879702 GCA_037176925.1 Amniataba percoides | reverse complement strand
CCACATGTGTTAATTCATAGTTTTGATGCCTTCAGTGTGAATCTACAATTTTCATAGTCATGAAAAGAAAGGAAACTTATTGGATGAGAAGGTGTGTCCAAACTTTTGGTCTGTACTGTATATAAATATTTAATATATATATATATATATATTATATATCATATAGGCGTATAGTTTGTTGGTGATTAGGTAAAAATGAAAGATATTACGGTTTCATGAAAAATTTTATTGAAGTGAACTTAAAGCAGCTCAGGGGACCTTTTCATTTTGTGTTGATTTTGGCGGTCCCTGTGGACAAAGGCGGTAGTGTTTCGCCTAAGGTGAGGTTCCACAGTGCTTTGAGACGACCAGGATGAACTCTCCGCTGCGAGGGGACTGCTTCACCTGCAGCAACTCCAGAGAAGGGGCTTTAGTTAGTGGCTGAAGCAACCAGCCAGAGGCAGTGGCAGGCATTTATGATAACTATTAGACACAAACAGCAATAGACAACACAAACTAATGACAATAACAACATCTGCAGCACTAATTAGTATTATCTATAACAACTGTGCCCTTTATGCTATGATCTGTCAAAATGTCTATGACAAAGGCCTACTGATGTAGATACCCTCAGACATATTGCATATATTCATAATTTGTATACATAATCTTACAAAGTACATACAATATTCATGAATCAACATTTCAAAAATGTTCAAAAATAAGTCATGCATGCCGATTATTGGGTTGCACAAGGAGCTTAGAATTGTATTGTTGAGAAAGTCCCTGCTTTTAGAGAATGAAGACTGAATGAAGAGAATGAATGAAAACATATTATTATGAAAGAATCAGCTCCATGAGCAACATCTGGATGAATCAAATTGGCTCTGAAGTTATTTGCAAATTGCCCACAATAGCGAACTGCCTGTTTATGACTGTTGTATATTTCTGACTATTTATACCGATGAAAAACCTTTTACTTGCTCCAATCCTGCATCTCGCACCACTAAAGTGTGTATCATGAGGCTTTGTAGACCAAGATAAACCCATTGGCCTCTAGGATAAGGAGTCTCTTTACTGCATTACTGAGGAGAAGCCTGTTAAAAGGTTTATTTAGGATTTTCTTCTGATGCAATGTGATAAATGTAACGATCAGGGGAACATCAAGCAGCAGGCTTACTCAATACCCTGAGGGTATACTAAAGCAATCCAACACATGCATGTGTGTGCATTTTATATGCTTCTGTTTTTCTTAGCGCACGCGCCTGTCTCTGTGTGTGCTCGTGGATGTGTGTGTGTGTGTAAGCATGCTGCTTTGATCAGATGTTGACATAAGGCACAACTGGGAACAAACAGTGCTTTAACCCCCCTTGCTGCTTGCACGCACAGCTGTCTTTTCAGACAATGTTTATAGCTGAGGGTAGGATGTAAACATTGATATGTACAAAGGCATATATCTCCTTACGTTTTAATTGACCAAATGAAAAAATAACTCTGAATGGAGGATCCTAATTTGTACGGCATAGTGGTGCTATCGCTGTCGCCTCACAGCAAGAGGGTTTCGGGTTTGAACCCACTAGTGGGCTGGGCCCCTTCTGTGTGGAGTTTGCATTTTCTTCCTGCATGGCTTCTCTCTGGACACTCCGGCTTCCTCCCGCAATCCAAAAACATAGATTAACATAGATTAACTGGGTACTCTAAATTGCCTGTAGGTGTGAATATGAGTGTGTGTGTTTTCTGTCTCTCTCCATGTCAGCAACCAGTCCAAGGTGTACCCCACCCCTCACCCAATGACAGGGATTGGCTGCAGCACCCCTGAAACCCTGTGAGTCAGCATACGGCGCATAGAAAATGGATGGATGGATCCTAATTCTGGTAATGCTGAAGAGCATGAGCAGTAAAGGGCAGCAACTTTATTGTGAAAAATCATATTTCTGTACTGCCTGTGCCTGATAAGAATTGATTACTTGTTAAAGGCAACACAGATCAGATGATGCAGTGCTATTTTGTAAAACAAAAAAATATATGCACCGACACCACATCACACACACACGCAATAAACTTCTGTGCTATATCAAACCCAACTTTGGAAAAGGCCCCTGCATGGCTTTGATATAAAACTAACTGAATGACACCAGCAGTTCACATTACTGTGAGGAGAAAATGGTGCCATACAGAGTATTTGCTCTTGAAAGTTGTGCTCATCTTGGATGGCGATATGAGCTTCCTGTTGGGAGAGGCGCAGCTATAGACGTCTGTATGCCTGTAATGCTTTGAAGAGAATAAGAGCAGAGCTGATTGACTGATCCTTATCCAACCTTTTTACAGCTATGTAGCGCTTTGCCTGTTCATAACCTGGAAATGTAGTCCCTTTGGTGCCAAGACTACAAAAAAAAATCTACTGAACTGTGAGCATGCACCAGCAGTTTACAGCGGTAACTTTACTCACAAAAGAAGAGGGCTACAGCGTGTCAGTGCATAGCCATTGAGATATAAAGCAGGTGGAGGAAGCACAAGCAGAGGCAGAAGATAAGGCAGCTACTTATAGACGGTTGCGGCTGATGATGACCAAGAGGTCATTAGAGCTTCTGTTAATTCCTTCCAACATCCATTTATTTCTGGATGAAGGACCTAGATAAGTAATGCGATGAAGAAGTCACCACATTTATTTAATTAGAGTCTTAACGTCGCAGTCATGCATAATTGAGGAATCCAGTGATCAAATAATTTCCCAAAACTGTGGTGTGTGTGTACGTTTTGTGCGTATGTGTGTGTATGTGTGTGTGTGTGTGTGCAGACCCGAAATAATGAGCTATCAACACTAAGAAGGGCACAGGACCGGATCAGAGCTCATGAATGGTGCAGATATATTATGATCTTTTGAAGTTTAAAGCGCTGAAAGATCTTAAAAAAAAAAAAAAAAAAAACAGATACACACACAGAGACAGAGAGAAAGTGATACATTTAAAAAATGGGGAGGGTTATGTGAGGATAGGAAAGTAAGAGAGAGACAGAAAGAGAGAGAGAAAGAGAGAGAGAGAGGAGGGATATTGGAGACTAAAGGAGACAGGTTCATCTGAATTATGCAGAGGCTACCTTCATTCTAATGTCAGACACACCTCTACCCCACCTGCATGTGCCTGCATGCACAAGACACTTGCAAATTCTAACACACACACACACGCGCGCCATCATAACATATTCATTTGCACTGCCGTTCTAATGCGAAATCAGCATTCAGAGGCCGTTTGCCACTCCTGTGTGGGCAAGGTACCTGCTCTTGAGGTTAAGGTTAGGGAGGGATGGGTTAAAAACAGCATTAATGTTTGGTCTGAGATGGGACGTGAATCTCTGCTGTGAAGGTCAAAGACACTGCATGCATCCACCGGCCCGACCTCGACGCCCTTTGCTTTTGTTTCAACACGAGGCCATGCCACTCATTGTGCCGACGCTTTACCAGAAGTAAACGCGCTACAGAGTCGCCTTCCAAGCACAAAGAGTCCTGTGTGAAAACGAGCTGTGAAAATGTGAAAAAAAAAAAAAAAAATCTATTTCTACTCTTTGGGTCACTTGGGATTTTATCTATCAGACTCTTTAAGCATCACTGAGCAAACGTCGGCAATGCAGCCATTTAATTGCGCGCCACGTTTCTGTACTCTTCATCCTGACAGTGCAGAGTTTGGTTCACAGGAATCGAGACGGGGCTAATTTTACATAAAAGCGCCATCTTCTAATATAGGGCTGCGCAGTATACGCTAGCGTCACGTCATATGCCTCCTTCATATGCTGTAACGGTGCAAGACACACGCGGGGGCCCTCGGCCGCCGGGAGAGGTCTGTTCAATCAGAGTTTCATCTTCAGAGAAATCAATGTGATGGAGCGCTGCACCCAAAGTGGATGTTAGGAAAGGCAGACAGCATCAGAGGCCTAAATCAAAAGCTGTCGGTGCTTAGTATATCCATCAAGGCTGGAATGAATTCCGGAAAAAAGGGTGTGCGACTTGATTTTCTCAGTCGAGATGCTGGCGAGGGAGAGGCAGAAAGAATAGAGGGAAATGAGCAGATAAGGCCACAAGACTTGTTGACTTTTGCCTCTCCTTCAGAAGAAGCACATGTCCTTTTCTTTTACACCGATTCAAAGATGAAGTTTCACTGGATGGTGGCATCAAAGACAATATGAGGGAGACAGGAGGAGAATAAGAACGAGGAGACGGAGGATAAAACAGACAAAACCTGAGAGTGTTGGAGCGGTTTTCCTTCCCTTCCCTCGCCAGCAGCAACACTCGGAGGGGCCTGTCACTTTGCCTGGGAAATAAGGACAGGAGGCGCACTCGGCGTCGCGTGGAGAGGATGTAAAAATAAATCCCCCCTCTGCTGATTAATGCTGAAAGGAAGTGAAATCCACCACTCACAGTCACTTCCTGCTCAAAAGGCAAACCATCTTCGCGGAGACAAGGACAATGCCTCATCTGCCAAGACGTTGTGTCATTGCGCGGGGATCAATTCAAACAGCCATTACGCCGCTTTATCCCCTGTCAGGAGGGGAGGCGTGATGCCAGCGCCGGAGATGGGATGTTCTTCATGTCACAGTTTGAGCCTATGAGGAAACTGTCTGGAGGAAGCAGGACTTCAAGCATGGGAGGGAAAGTTTGCTCGAAAAAAAAAAAGGAAAAGAAAAGAGCTTGATATGAGCTTACACCTGAAAAACGCAGAGACATTCTGCTTCGCCATGAACTTTGAATGTAATGACCAGTTGAGGGCAATCATACATTACCAATCTAATTTAGTCCTTTGCCTAAGATCACCGAGTGAAGCGGCAATGACTTTTTAATAACCCGACCTGTTCAGTCCCACTGAGCTGTGACGATGAAAAGTCTGATTCATTAATTGAGCCGACGGGGGGAAAATCACGATTCAAATAATGAATGTGTTTGTGCCTTTGTGAGAAATGCTGTACACTCCCCATAAAGTCGACTGTGCGCCTCCGCCGAATGGATTTCCAGCCTGTGATCAACGGCGCTGATGATAATGGCATTGTTCATTAAACACACACGGTTTCACAAATGAGGGATTTGACTTCTATCTCTATCGGCGAGCTTTAATGTGCTTGTGTTGTAATTGGCCCGGATTAGTCAGCGGTTTGTCAAGTGTGAACGCGGTCCAGTCGCGCTCGCCCTCCCCTCGGCAGATGGATCCGAGACAGAAGATTTGGTCACTTGATTTCCCTGCGCTCTGCTCGGTGGCGCGCCCTCGCCCGTGCAAAGTGAGCTTGCAGAGGAAAACATGCCAGAGAATGGGGCAGCGTTCAGGAGTCTCGCTGTGCTTTCTCAGGTTTAACAAATCAGCATCTGTTGGCCAGTCTGCCAGCCAAAAACCCACTGACTCCAACCTAGATAACAGAGAGAGAGGAGGATCGGGGGCTGAGAGCTGGGAAAGCACCGTGCTGAAATGTTATTTGCTGAAATGTAGGCTACAGCATGAAAAATGGTACCATTTGTGTGACCACTACTGTATGTATTTTGTCCAAAAGAAGCACTATAACCTCTGGCCAATGAGTCATTCCACTTAGCCTGGCCTGATATATTTCTTACTTTTTGCTAAAGGCTCTAGAGATGAAAACTTCTCAACAACTATGGCATGAAATGAATATGAAATTTTGCAGAGATGTTCATGGTGCCCAGAGGATAAAGCCTCAGGATTCCTAATGATTCATTAACTAAGCTCAGTGGAAAGATTTGTAGAAACTTAACAGTGTTGACCTTTTGGCAGGTAAAATGAAGCATTTGAAAAACCACAATGCCTTCACCTCAGTTTTTGCATGCCTGTCATTGCGTTGTGTAACAGCTGATGTCAGTAGGTGAGTAGGTTCAGGCACCCTGCTGCAAGTGTTACACAAATATAGCATTTGATCATCTGTGACTGAGAGAAGAATATCGTCACTTTGGGTCAACAGCAGTCGCAAAGGCTTGCGGTTCCCCCCCACACTTCTCCCCACACCGCTGTTACGCAAACCTTCACAGGAAGCGCTGTTCATATGAAGTGTGATAACTGAGCAATGAGTGACTCACATTCAGAGACAGGGAATTGACTAAGTGTCGACACACAGGCAGGATTTGTGGTGTGAAGCGGGCGGTGTCGTTTTCAGGACTGTTGATGAACACGATTACCGCGAGTGTCTGGCAGAAACCAAACCACTGGAACACATCATCTGCGAATAAGTGACCAATGAGCGGGAATTTGACACACACAGTTGGATCTGAATGCGTGCGCAGATGTAATGCCATGAAAAATGCTGCTGTAAATGTGTCATCCACAACTAGTGGCGGCGTTCGGGTTAGGACACCTTCTGTGCACCAGCTGATGATTCACTTTTCAGAGCGCAGTTTCACAGGAGAGACTCACCGTGCATGCCATCGTCTCTCCGTCTCTCTCCATCACACTCTCTCTCTTATGTCGTGTCACTCCCGCCATTTCTGTGTCACTCCTTCTTCACTTGCATCTCTTGAAATCGTTTGCTTGCTGTCGTGACCCCGCCCACCCCCGTCTTTCATATGGGCACACATAATACACACGCACACTTGCACAATGTCAAGGTGAGCGCGTTAAGCACTTTCATGCATCATTAGAGCAGTGATAACAGCACAGACATAAAGGGGGAGATGCTTGATTGGCCTGAAAATCACTTCTAAAATGCATTTACCTCACTAGATTATTATTGCGGAAATGTCAAATAAGTGTGTGTACAGTATAAGCCTCTAAATGAGAAATAGTGAATGAGCGTGAGCAGGCCGGCATTAGGTAATCATTTAAAGTCGAGACAAAGAATAAGTCACATGGCTTTTTCTAATGAGGTCCATAATGACTACATTCCTAGCGCGGTGTACGCTTTCTTATTTGGATATGCTGCTGACACACTGGAGCAAAGCAGCTGTAAAATGTGTTAGTTACACCTGCGCTTGACAAGGAGGTTCGAAGCATAATGGGCCGTTCTCACAGCAGACGTTGCTGTGAAAATGTCCCAATATGCTTCAACCCTTCTTCGCTAACCAATCTCCAAGTATTGCAATCAGCGAAAAAACACCCAATACAAATATTTTTGCACAAATGTAAAATGTGATTAACATCATCACAGTGCAGTCACTCAGATGTCAGTGAATCAGACACCTGACCTAAAGTAAGTCACGCTCTGCTGTTACATGATGTTCTCCTACATCCATATGCGTCTAAGTTAAACCACTGGCACGTAGAAACATGTCCTCAAATGCTTTTAGCAGCCTATTTGGGGTTTAATTAATGATAATATTATAAATTATAGCTTGGAAGTTACATAAGCTGATTGGCAATTTTTTTTTAAGTTGATGTATTTTACCTTTTCTTTTCATTTCACGAGGAATTATCTATTTCAGAAAATGTCCTTGATTAACTACATCTAGTACTGTATACTTGGCACAGTCCAGTACACAGATACATGCACACACACACACACACAAGTTGAAATGTGACTTTGTGGACAGCACCTGTGATCTGCTCTGGTCCAGAAATAGTCCTCTATGTCGTGGCAGCACAACATCAAGTCCCATCAAATCAGCGATAAACTCAGTTACACGGGATGAGACGCTACCACTGATGTGCAGCTACATTATTTAATTACCTCGTTTCATTACTGTGAACAATGCTGGCAAATACTATTAGTGTCTTCATCTGCTTTTTCTTTAGGTGCCATCTCTTTAATGTCAAGATTTCTGCAAACGAAAAACCTGCCCTGAACTGTTCAGAAAAAGTAAAGATGTGAATTGTGTTGTCCTCACAGGTGCAGAAAAGCTTGCAGGAGAATCGCGGAGATGTCAATCACAGTCTGTACACACCCACACTGTTCTGAGATGAGGTTTAATTAAACTAAATAGGTGGAAACACTTGTGTGGGTGAACTAAAGGGTGTTTTTAAAATTTTTTAGAGAAAGTAAGCCAGAAAGTATTGTGAGGATTTAACCTTATTTAGTGCTACAACAATTATTTTACACAATTTAACATTACAATTTACAAAATCATGTTAAAATATTCAGAGAAATGCATTATGGGATACTAATTTATAGGTGGAGGTGGATGTCAATCGCCTTTAAAAGAACTTTAAAACATCACACTGTGCCAGCTGGATACTTTACATTTACACAATGTATTAGTGTGTATTATGATATTATGTTTTGTATCTAATGTCAGCCTTAATAGCTGGAGGGCTGACAAACAAATATGCCTCTAACACGATATACTGGCCAGAATGCATATATCATGCTGGAAATATCATGCTAACATTTGAAAGCAAACAATAGCTCCTCACTCAATAGCCATGCAGGGATTAATATGATCCATCAGCATGCCTCCAATCTTAAAACTACAAGAGAAAATGAGCTTTTGAGTAACGCATGTGCGCTTTGCTTGAACATTGCAGCTGACGCACGGTTACTTTTAAAAACAAGATTAATAGTAGTTGACTCACATCAAGGGAGCTCAGTCCCCTTTGCTGAGTCTAAATATTACAACACGTAAGCGCATAGTGCATTGTTTCCCACTTTTTGTGGAAACTCATTATAGACATCAAGACCAAAATGCTTACTGCTCCATGTAGGCTGCCCTTACATCATGAAGATTCACAGGGAATGCTAAATAAGGTAATTAGGCTTGGCAACGGGCTACCGAGTATAATCATGTCATAAGAGGGCTCACATTTTAAAGTGGGCAAATTACGAGACGTGTGCAGTCTGTTCCAGTATGCAGCTATCAATTGCAGACAGACATTACTGGGTTGTAAACAAACGTGAGGCAGTCTTCGTCAATTAAAATTCATTCGTGCGGGTGCTACGCGGATAACTTAAAGGTCTACGCGGGACCCTTGTGTGACTTCTGTTTCTACGAGCTCCCTTGAGTCACCAGCACATCATAAAAAAACGCTCAGATGTGCTGTCAGAGCCATTTGCGGTGACACGACATATTGTCCTGAGTCATTCTCTTTTTCCGAGCTCCGAGTGGCATTAGAGAAAGGACGGATATCACCAGAGAGAGAGAGCGAGAGAGAGAGCGAGAGAGACCTGTCGAGCTGTCGCCACGGCAACCTTCTATCACGAAAACCCTTTCTGGAACAGCTGTTGTGATCTTGTGTGATTAAGCATGTGTTTTAGTCATCGTGAGCTCTCAGCCTAATAACGAGAGGTGGAGGGGATGAAAAAAGGAAAGCAGGTGGGGTGAATGAGGAGGTTGAGGAGGAGGAGGAGGATGGAGAGAGTGAAAAGAAGAAACAATTTTTTTTTTTTTGGAGTCAACTGAGAGATCACTTCTCTTAGACTAGATTAGGAGAGCACTTGAAAGAGAGCGGGGATTTTGCCGGAGTGTGAGAGAAAGAGAGGGATGGGGGCGTCTGGAAGGAGTGAAAAGCAAAGAAATGAAAGAAAAATATATGACAAGCCCCGAAGCTATATGAGGATTTATTACAAAGTCCAACCCCACTGAGCAAATAAGAAACTGCAGTTAAAATAGAACGCTTGGTGTATTACCTCATATACTGAAGGTACTTTGAATATTACATTCGACTGTATTGCTGAATCGGAGCGTTCAGAAAAAAAAAGAAAAGGCTCAAAGCAAATATGTGTCTGCATAAAAATTGCTGGGCGGGGGGGGCTGTGAGAAAGAGAGGCGGCATTAACAGCCCATTGTGAAAAGTCTTTCTGGAAGGGTTAGAGGGTGAAAGACAGTAAAATCAAGCCTCGGCATTATTCAACACCATCTCTCCGCTTTTGTTTCTCTCCGTCTCAACATTTCCCGGCAGAGCCATCACCGGCACGGTTCATCTGCTGCCGAGTTTTCAGTCGTAAAACAGCCCAGTGTTTATTCAGACCCGGCTTTCTCACTTTTTATGGGGAGCCACCATTCCGTATAATGAAGCAGCAACTGCAAGATACACAAGTCGGGCCCCCATATCCCACCACCATCCATGAAAAAAGGAACATAAGCGATATACTGTGCTGCTTCATTGGCAAGTTCTTGACAGATGAGTTGGGAGAGAGGGTACTTTCATTTCGAATTTATCGATGAGACGGTGGATGCCCGAATGGCCAAACGGCCCCTGTGACTGCCTAGTCTCCGGCTGTTGGCAAAGTTTTGAACGTTAAACATTTCTTTGGGCACCCACTGAAATGGGCATATTAAAAGCTATAAAAGTGCCGAAGACTGGCATCAAATCCTTGGACGGAGTCTTGGTCTTGGTTATATATATGCTTTTTGATTTAATGAGCAAAATTTAGTCTGTATTTTATTACAGATGATGTTCTTGGAGAGTTGTGTGCTATGACAAAATGACACACTTTTGCAGTATGGATATTAATAAGTGTGTCTTTCATCAATGGAAGGATATTACATTGTGATATTCATTTTAATTAATGCCTCCTTACTTGGACATTTTATCCTTTACGGTCTTACCTGGAGTTAGATGGATGGGTTGATAGCAATTTTGTCTATCTCTTCAGTATCGGTACCGCAACTCTTGGACTGGCACAGATTTATTTTCTATTTTTCATTTTTTCACTTTCTTAATGTTGTCTGCATCTGGGTGCCGGCTACCAAAACTCGACTTTCCAATTTTCTGCCGAGTCCCTCTGTGCTTTTTCATCTTTCCTGCTGCCCTCCATCATCTTTCATCCTAGTTTCTGCTCTCCATTCCTGGCACCAATCCGCCCCGTCCCTCTCTTCTTCTTCGCAGCCAGAAGGCCAGTGTTTGATAATGACATATCAATCTGTAATGTACTCTGGTCATGACTCACCCACAGATGGCTTGGAGAAATACACTTTTTCTCCCCCCGCAGTGCCCCAGTTACCAATAAAGCACTGTCTGAGGCTGTCAAACTGTGCTCTTTCTTGTGGTGTGATATTGAAATTAGGTGATTTAGATGCCGCGGAGCCGGGTGCGACTCTTCTGACTCTCGCTCGTAATTTGAAATTTGTGCCTTCTGATAAGTCATGATTAAATGTAGTGGGCAGGGGAAAAAAAACACAGAAAGACATTGGCGGAAGCTGGACATCCTGTTGCTGTGCATTAAAACCGGCATACATCAAGACCGAAAAACCTGGCATGTGTCCCTCGAAACGTCAGAGGATGGTGTGTGTGTGTTTATGTGTGTATTGGGGTGTTTACTCTAATTACATCCATGCAGACATTTTGGAGAATATCTGCTCGGTGAGAGGTGCCCTTTATGCAGGAAAACTCGAGGCTCTTGGGTAAAATAGAAAATAAGCCCAACACTGGCGGAGACAATAGCTTCAAAAGTGGATAACTGTGATGCAGAGGAGTGTGTGTAGGGGGCTATCAAGAGGGAAATGAAGCATGATGGGAAGTGAAGAAGGGCTGAGGAGAAGATATAGTGATAGCAGCGCTGGTACGCCCCACTCTGACGGCGATAAAGAAGGGGAGGCTGAGAGGAGAAGACACGGGCTATCACCAGTTTAACACATTTCACTGCTGGTGTCGCCGTTGTATGAAAGAAATGCAACTCTTTTCTTAGTATGGGCTAATTCTTGTGTTTTCTTTGGGGGGGTGGCTCAAAAGCAGAGACAGCAGACGAGGACGGGATGCCACGCGGCGCAGTTGAGACATTGCTCTGATCCCGGCATTGGAACTGACAACTGCTAATGGTCATCTGCTCTCTGTCACTTCTGATGTAGCTGCTGCTCACGCCAGATTGTTATGGCACTAATAGTATTATAATTACCTCAAAACGCCTGAAGATTGTTTACTCGCCCGTGGGTGGGCTCACACTGTGGGAGTTTAACCAAATACAGCGAAAAAATGAACGGCATCCCTTGGAACCCCCCGAGCCACCCGACTATCACCGCTACCCTGCTGCCTCCGCCACCTTGGAGATTTTTTAATTTTTTTTATATGTGGCTCCTGCAGGGTTTTTTTCTTCCACAATACATTTGCAGTCTTTTATGTCACATTTATTATGATTAACCACTTCCTCTCCTGTTGTCTGCATGCAAATAGTGATAAATAGACCAACTGTCCCAATGCAGGTGTACCAGCTGGTAGTCATAAACAACTCAAACCACTACTGTGTGTGAGGCAATGCTGCGAGTCAGCTACAACGTAGGTTTAGGCCCAGGAGTCATCAATCAATGTGGTAGAGAAACACCAGCATGGTTAGATGTATAGATTCAGTGTGCAGGTTTCAGTCCAAACTGAAGAAAAATAGTGATGTTTGCTTTTAGAAATTGATGGACACCACCAAAGTAATTCAAATTTTTGATTTTTTTTTTTGGTAATTTGCTGCCGCTGTTTAGTTATTTTTCAAAAATAGATAGCACCACAGCATGTATGATAAGCATGTTAGAAGGAAAGCCGCCCGATAAGGCTTTGAACATGCGTTTCATTTCCATATGCGATGATGTATCTTCATTCAGGGGGAGGACAGGCAGTCCTGACTCGTTCATTAGGTGACACGCCAAAACTTTGTTTATGGCGACGGGGCGAGCGGCGAGCCATACGTTAAGCACACGTGTGGGAATCATCGCCGTGGTGCCACATCGAGCCCCATCAATCACATTCGCGGGGAAGAATACAAGCCTCACTCGGCACTCAGCATCACTGTTCGCCTCCGGACGTGCGGGAAAAGTTAGCTAAATCCCTTCCTCGGGGCTGCACTCTCAGCCTCTCGGATTTATACGACTCAATTTGTGGATGATTTACATTAAGTCTTTATTACTCTAAAAGCTGTGTGTGTGCAGTGGAGTGAGAGAGGCAGAAGGGAGGCAACGATAATGCCAGAGAGGATCTGCTGCGCGCCTCAGTCTGCAGAAGGCTGCGTTAAGTTGGTCTCGGGGCGAGCGCTCTGCAGCAGTGCAACTGGACCAGACT
>JBAJHX010000002.1:10854089-10866727 GCA_037176925.1 Amniataba percoides | reverse complement strand
CGCGCCTCAGTCTGCAGAAGGCTGCGTTAAGTTGGTCTCGGGGCGAGCGCTCTGCAGCAGTGCAACTGGACCAGACTAACAAAGGGCCAGGCCTCTTAGCTCCAACAGCCTGAAAACCCTCCCATCACGGCTGAGAAGCTTCAGAAACCATGTGGGCCGCATCACTGGAAGCGTTCCCAGGCCGCGCTACCACGCCAATGTTCTGAACAGGGGCATTCGCATTGAGCGCGGCTCCCCCTCCCCCCCCTTTTTTTTCTTGACACATTGTCGAATACAAGATATTTTCAAGCAAACAGAACAGGTTCACAGAGGGCGCAGGCTGACAGCATTAATTGGTTGATACCCGTTTGTTTGTTCTGGAAGCGTCCGTGATAATGGACATGAATTCAAAGGGAGGGTGGGGAGGGGGTGGGAAGGAAGAGAGAGAGAGAGAGAGAGTGGTAGGAGTGGTGGATGTGGGTTGAGACAAAAGCATGTGTCACAGTCTTTTCTGTCTGTTGCCTGCGATAAGCATGTTTAGGTGGAGGACCTAAACAAACCCGGACAAAAGGATGCAGCAATCACGCTTCTTGAGTCTTGTTCCTCGTAGTTGTAGAGAAATGGAGAAGGTACTAGACACAGTAATGAAGAAAATCTGGTGCGTGGGTATTTTTCCCAGTGCAAATAAGTGCATTTGTTACTCGCCACTGCACATGAACCGCATCAACCTGAAGGCTGAGGTGTTATGTTTCGTTCAATGTCCGGTTTGTTTTCTGATCTCGTTTTTCACGTCATTATGTCTTGTCATGTAAAGTTTTCATGTCTGTAGTGTTTCATGTTTCAGGTCATCTTGTGTTCAGTGTGTTGGTTTGTGTAGTTGGTTTTCTTGTGGTATTGCCATGTCCGGATTATCGTTGAATGTCATGTCTGGTTCTGTTCTGTCTCGTCATGTAAAGTTTTCAGGTCTGTCATGTTTATTGTTCCTTATTCTGGCGTGTCATGTTTTATTTTGAAATCCACTCTCGTCATGTTTCAGGTCCCTTTACTTCCTGTCATTGTGTGTTTCCCACCTGTCTGATTGTCTGCCCCGCCCTGATTGTGCTCACCTGTTCCTTGTTACCTCTTGTGCATATATAGTCTGTGTATAGTCTTCCCTTGTCTTGTTGCCAGATCGTTGCATCATGTTCTGTGTGTCATGCTTCATGTTTCATGTGCGTGTTCAAGATTCATGTTCCACATTTCCATGTTGAAGTTTTTCATGCTCCACGTTTCAAGCCATCTTCCACACCTTTTGATGATCTTGCCGTTAAATGTCCTGCATTTGGACCTTGCCCTGTGATTGAGCACAGTCGTTACATGAAGCCTTGAATGTGAATCAGGGACTATATTCAAAGATTTATTTAAGAAGAGGGTACAATTTGACGTTGAGGGGAAATCAGTCATTGGCCTTTTTCTGGAAGATGGCTGACCCTCATGTGCATGTACCAGGGAAAACTGATTTGTGATCCTGTCTTCAATCTCATCTGGACTTTAAAAGAGGTCTTGAATGACAAAATTGACGTCAGCTGCAGGTTTAGCTTAGTTTATGGGAAGAAGTGTGGAAACTGGGGGAAAACAGCACCATCATCACAGCAACATCGAGCTTATTTGAAGCCAAGAGGTGCATTTCTTGATTGAAGTTTTCCTTTGACTGACAATGTTAAGTGAAGTAAAAAAAAAAAAAAAAAAATGACAGCGTTTCACTGTTGATATACAAGGAAGAAGAGATGCCATAATTATAAAGTTGGGGCATTAATCACTTCCGCAGTGGTCTCAAGGTGCAAAAGAATGTCTTTAACCTGTATGTATTCATCTTCGTCGATGCCTGCAGTGGTACGCCGTCTAAGTCACATCTAGTTTTAGGCTTTCTATTTGCTTTAGTGCCGGCCAGTGCCCCGGGGTTGAGGGAGAGGAAATAACTCAGCACGCTCAGTCAGAGTTCAGCAGAACAAAAAACATTTGGGTTAAAGTGACACGGTGAAATTCTGTTGGCTTTGCAGCATTATACCACCACCAGACTACAAAGCTACGGCTCGTAGGTCGAGGCCAGCCCTGCTTCTCTGAATGGAAACCAAAATAGGAAGAGAGAGGGAGGGAGGAATTTCCTTAAAAGCTTTGAATCCTTTTTTTTCTCTTTTTTTTTTATCCTTCAGCCATGTTCATAGATGGTTCATTTCCAGAAAATCTGAATAATGGTTTTGGACAGCATCTATTGAGTGCACTGGAGGCCATGAGTCCACCAAACTCAATTACCAACTGTTCGGAAAATGTTCCGTTTCAGTAAAAGTGATAGTGGGGAACAGGATGGCGATGGCGACAAATCTTTTTGCTGGCTCTCTATCCAGTGATTTTATGTGTGTAGCATGTGGGACTGGCGCTCTGTTATGTGTGCTGTTGAAAAAAAACAACGTAAGATCGTGCCAGAGATTGGAAGTGAAATTAAATTCTCATCACTCATTTTAACAGCAAAGAATATTCAATTTTCATGGTGGCTGTAGAGAAATCTGTTCATATCTTCATATGTCGCTCTGCCAGCTCTTTGATTTTATTTCCCATCATCATTGACTCTGTGACTGACTCTTCATTCGCCTGATTAGATTTTAGACCCAAAGTGATGCAATTTGCTGGTGTTTGTGTTTTTCTAGGTTTGTGCATGTGCAGGTTCCCTCGCGTCCATGTAAATTGTGCATTATCAACCTCAAATAGTACGTCTTGCTGTTGCAGACATTTATTCCCCATTGTGCTCCGATGTCATTAGGGACCAGCGGTGGCAGATTGCTCTGATGAGCCTGAGGATACTGTGTTGTCTGCTGATGCGCGGCATCCGATGCAAATGAGGCTCCGATGCAAGAAGAGTCCATTGTGGGTTCAGGAGAGAAATGGGAAGCCATGAAAATAGGAGCCACGGTGCATCGACTGTACGTGACCTTGTGTCGCACTTTACCTGCGGCGCTCACAAAAGTGCAGTCCAGCCGTACTGTCAGCCTTAAAGAGACACATCAAACAAGCACTGGGAACCAGACAACTATATTTACAATGTTAGTATGTGTAATATGTGTATTTCTCAACATTATGATCTACACTCACTCTCTGCTCAGTGGTATTCTTTATTATAGTGTGTATGAAGTATGGAGAAGATGACATCAGTGCCCTTAACAGCAGCTACAGCTTTGCTCAGCACCCTGTTAACATGGTCTTGGATGCATTAAAATCTGAAATCCCTGCTAAGCTATTATCTCCCAACTGTTCATTTTAGTTGTCAACATGTTTTCTTTGAAAAATGTGAAAAACAGTAAGTTAAGTGCACCTTGCGACTGCTACCTCAACTAACACGTGTGAAAATGATGTTGTCTGGACAGATAGCGTCACTCATGGCTAAATGGTTTGTGTCGATTTGAAAACAATGTCGGGTTGTAAGAGCAAAATGTCTCAAGAAAATTAAGTGGCCAGCTCATCTGATTTATTCTTTTTCAATGGTCTGTTGAGAATATGATGACGTGCTCCTCGCTGACTCCACAGCATATGTTCAAGCTGGAACTCTGCAGTGAAGACTGATCCAAAAGGCCAAGGTAGACTCCATTCCTAAGTTAAAAAAGAAAAATTTAAAGGTCAAAAAATACCATATTGAATCACTTCATGCTTTTATTATTCACCATATTTACCTCTGGTTTGGGGAATATGTTTTTTTAAGAAAACAAACCATTGCCTGAAGGTATTCGAAAGAATCTTTGAGGTTAAGAAGTTGAACGTTTGAAGTTGCTCCTGACCCAGTTTGAAGTTTCTTTACCTTGCTGTTGGTGCGACTGTTCGCAGATTTCACCCCAATCTCACGGTGAATCACGGCCCCGTCACCGTAATGGGGGCTGACATTGTTCGGAGCCATTGTTCTGAATATAATTATGTTGATGACTTATGTGTCAGACGAACCCACACACGTGAACGCTCACACAGAGGCACTTATGAACACGTATACATGCACGCGATACAATACCTGAGGTAGATGTGGGCAGGCATGGAAAAAAAAAAAAAACCTCTTTGTGACAATTTATCCATGAATTAAGTTACAGTGTGGTTCCACCTGTCATCGCGCAGAGACAGCGCAGCATTACCTCCCACCGGGCTCTGGGGAGAAGGACTTACAGCAGATGGATGGGCTGATACAGGAGGGATCTGGTTCATAGGATGGGTTTCTATATGCGGGCTGAGAATATAGGTCAGTAACACATTTACACTCTTTTATAATGTTGAGCTTTTACACCAAGAGCTCCAAATTACGACTCCCACTCTCCCATCACGATCACTTTGTTGCCAAGGTGATGAATCAGAGAAAGATTTTTTTTTTTTTTTTTTTTTAAACGGGGAAAACAAGGACAGCAAAACATTCTCGGCTGAGAAAAAAAAGGAATTTTGATTGCCTTTTTATAGAAGTTTTTGAAGAGACAGAAAAGTGCAGAATAGACACATTTAGTGGCTTATTGATTATAAAGCGACCACCTTAGTTTCTGCCTCATCTTCGTCTCCAAGCGCTGTGAGGACAGGAGGGAAGACAATTTTTAATATTTCTTTTTTTTTTTCAGTGTCACAGTAAATCTCGCCCCCACCCCCCTCCCCACTCCTCCTGCACGCTGCAGGTTGTTTTGCTACTCGCTGTGGCCCTGGATTTGTTTATGCTGTGCTCACAACACACAAAATAAAATAAAGAAGAAGAGGATGGGAGGGATGCTTGGATGGAGAGAAAGAGACAGAAAATTAAAGGGGTGTTGACACAGAGGGAGCAAGGAGCGGAGGGATTGGGGGTTAAAAACAAAGAGGAGAGGGGACGGCGAGAGAGAGAGAGAGAGAGAGAGAGAGAGAGATGGAGGCAGAGGGGGCCATGCTGCAGTGTTCTGGCTGCTTTCCAAGGGCAGTGTTGCTTCTAGTGAACAAACAAAATACTGGTCTCAGCTAAATATAACATTTCCCTTCGTGCGCAAGCCTTCAGAGAGAGGGAGGAGAGGAGGGTGGGGATGTTGCTGTTGCTGTCGCTGTGCAGCGCCCCCCCCCCCGACCTGCGAGAGGCCACCTGAAGCAGAGTGTGGCGTTAATAACACGAAGGTCAGGATCCGCGCTCCCCTGTTTGATTACCTCTTGGGTTTTTCCTTCAGCATCACTCTCTTCTTTCCTTTCCTCCATCACTCTGACCCCCCCACTCCTCCGCTGCTGTCTCTGTATTATGCTGAAATGAGCAGAAGTTCCCCTCTGCTGTCCCCTGTGTTGGTTTATCACGCATGACAAACAGTACAGATGACCCCCCCCCCTTCTCCTAATCTCAAACCTCTCTCATTTTCTCCACACACTCCCTTTACATTGCCTCCTCCACCTCTCCCTCTCTCTCCTTTCTTATCTCAGTTTTTGTTGCTTTTTTTTTTTTTTCATCCAACACAAGTACAGAGCTTCAGAAATGAACTACCCGCTGCCGCCGATGGACATAAATAATTTACAGGGCAGCCAATGCGGCAGGAGAATGGAAATTAAACATAGGTTTTAGCCCATGCATGAGAGGCGGGAAGCCAGCCATGCATGGCCTGACTAGTGTGTGTGTGTGTGTGTGTGTGTGGGAAGGTGGAAGAATTAACAGCAGCCCCACACACACAATGTTTTATCATTACAGCACAAAGATATTACAATTTAGCTCCCCACAGGTATTTGTTAGAGACCAGGAGGAATGCTCACTGTGGTTGCTCTCTCAATTGATGATTATTTCAATGTGTGGACAACTGAACACAATATTTTCATTTCAGCTTCGCCTGCAAAGCAAAACACTGCCAATTTACATCTGTGTGTGTGTGTGTGTGTGTGTGTGTGTGTGTGTGTGTGTGCACGTTTTGCGTGCTATATGAGTACATCCATATGGTCTTGCCCACGCATGTTTGCATGTTTCCTCTGAGCTATTTTTTCTGTGAAGAAAGGACTTCTAAGCTCTTCAAAGAGCGCAACAACATGAGAAGGTTAGAGGCCTGAAGTTGGTGACTAGAAGGCTCGGAGGCTGGGTGTTGTTTGACACAGGCGGAGGCAGACGCAACAGCACACTGGAGGCTTTGCCTGGCTAAAGCTCAGCACCGCTCTTCATCGCGCAATTCTGATTTGGCCTGACTCGTGCAGCAGGGAGACCTTCAGGTGAGGAGCTACAGAGCGGGTGAAGTTGCAGCACCACCAGCAACACAAATCTAATACAAATCCCTCCAGGAGAAGAGAACTGAGGGTGACAAACTTATTTAGCATGGCTGCCCGTCCAGTTTCACTTTACCGTCAGCTCAGCGGCAAGTCAGGTCAATATTTTCCCCCCACTTACACAATGAGAAACCGCCAAAGGAAAATAAACACGTTGGTTTCAAAGCGTTATCAAGCACAACACAGGGGTAATTTGTCAGAATCGAATCACCAGATGGCATTCGCTGAGAACGTGTTGATCAGAGTTAAATGGAGCCCGGGAAATGTTCATGGCAGGCTGCCGCCACAGGAAGGGCTAAATTAATCATGGGTAGGAAATTCACACCTCCTGAGTATGTCAAGCACTTCCTGTCTTTCGACAAATACTCAGGGAGACAGACAGTCGCTCCTCCAGCCTCCGGCTGCCCGTGACATGCTATGCAAATTGACATTTCCGTGTATATAATAGACTTAATGATGAAATACTAATGATATTTTGAGCTACCGTCTCTCATTTTGATGTGCTCTGAGTAGACAGAGCAGAACCTGTGACCTCCAGGTGTGAACGATGATATTTAGAGGGACAGCGTTAACCTCCCTTTGAGCCCCACATCCAACTACACTCGAAAATCATGGAAAAAAATCATTCTACAAAATAAAATTCTCTTGAGCACTGGGGATATACCTCAGGCCCTATCAGACATGCCTGTCATGTCAAGTGACAAAGCAGGGAGACAGTGCATTTCAAAGATAAAATCCTCTGATGTATTAGCCTGCTGTCATGTGTTGCTGGTTCATGACTCCTGACACAGGGAATCAGCCACCGGATCGTCATTCATTCAACTCAACATCCTATTTATTTGCTGAAAATTGACCCCAAGGATTCCATATCTCACACTGTTACCACACTCTGTGTAAGTCCTTATCCACATAACCGCAGACACGATGCAGTCGAACATCCCCACCATGTAACCCTTTCTGTGAGGCAGTCAGGAGGGCTGCGGAGGGGGATCACTTCATGCTCACATGCTCAGGGGTCCATTCGTGATGCGATGCGCTCAACCTGCTTGGAGCGCCTTTCCATGACGTTGCAAAAATATAGATGTCTTGAATTTCCCGGTCCACTTCAATTTGTGCTGTTTTCTTTACACTTGTTTCTAGAAAGTTGACTGTTTTTTAAATGCCATCGATCGATCATATCTCAGCAAGCGTAACCAGGCACAGTCATTCCGGTGGACTGGAACATCCACTGTGTGAAAGTTGAGGCTATCTGTGCTGTTCTTTATGATAATGAATACTTCCTTAAACAGGAAAACAAAGAAAAAGAAAACCTGTTCTAGAAAAGGTTACAATGGACTAACAGTAGTAAATCTGCCACAGTTAAAAACTAAAAGCTTGCATGGACCAATGGTCACCAAGGTGAGGAAGGGGCTGAGTGAAGTGTCAGTTGCCTCTAACGGGTGTTTAATGTCAATATATTATGTGTCCTTATTATGTGATGGAAGCCACTGGTGGTGTATGTGGAAGGAAAAGGCATAAATTTGAATACACTGTACTGTATGTCTACTGCATCATCAAGACTACGTTACCTAAAGAGATGGAAGGATGCAGACAGTTTTAATACATTTTGTGCAAATTTTCCACACTCATCATATTCAACAAGAAAAAAACAAATGAAATAAATTTAAAGAAAAATACAAATAAACCACATTGGAGGAACATTTTGTAGATCCTAAGAAAAATAGAGCGACTAAATACGAGACTAAATGCCCTCCGCAGCACAGAAGGCTCGCTAAGCTTATCAGAGTGGCATCTTGGAGGCTGACACAACGCCTGGGCGGCGTGTGTGACATCGACGGGCACAGGTTAGAGCACGGGTACAGTCGACAGCTGCCCACACACTGCAGTGAAAGCCAAATGCTCTCTCTCTCTCTCTCTCTCTCTCGTTTATATCAGGAGCCGTGATTCAATTTTACACAAGGAGTTACAGCCTGATTACGTGAAGCAACTGTCCAGATTAACGAAGTAAGAAATGTATATCTCAGATTAGAACAAGAACATAAACAAAGAGTTTATGAATAGTTTAATGTATTTACGTCTTGCATGAAGCAAAAAAAGATGGGCAGTCACTCTGTTTGAGCCAGTTCCAGTTGCTGTGGTGTTATTTTTCCACCATAAGCACATTTGTTTGGACAATCCACTGACGCTGATTCACTTTTTAGCGATGTGCCAGAAGTGTATGTGTGTATTCATGCTAATGGTGGCAGATTGAGGGTACAGAGCATGTATGACTCATGATATATTAAAACAACAGCTCCACTGTCAATATAATGTTTACTTCATGAGCTGTCTAAGCATAACTGCCCATAAACAATGAATATTTCATAAGATTCAAATGGCTCTCTCCAGCTATTTTAATTGACTTGCATCAGCCACAAAGCAACACATGCAATGCAAAAGTCTATTAGAATACCAGTCCCCATTATAAGAGAGTCTATTAAAGTAAACACGGACTCATAACCTTCATGCTTTCTTACTCTGGATATCTCATTGTTGAGCACTCTCTGTAATGCCATCCTCATTCTGTCTCTCCTCAGGTCTTTGGCCTTGGCCTCTGTTGTCAGTTGTGTGGAGAACAACGCACGCTTGGCTTCGTTCCATAATTCATTTTGGGAAAAAAACAGGTGTCTGGCCTCGTGTTCACCCCCCACAATGGGGTGGTTGCTGCCTCCAGGCAGAGTCACCGTGCCTCCATCATCTTTCTCACACACACATGCGTACTCTTGCACACGCACACAAATCAGGATCACTGCCAGCATGCACTCTCATATGCAAATATGTAAACATGCATGCGTGCACACATATCTACACAAATACACGCGAACATATTTCTCCGTCTGGCGTGAGGCCACATTTTTCTAGCAACAGAGGTTATTCCAACAGATAAACACATTTGATTACCTGGCCTCCTGTCGCATAAGAAATAAACATATGCAACTATACTGCAAGAAAGAGATAAATTAGGCCATAATAAAGTCTTATAAATGTTGAGATGTGACTAGAAATATTCCTCCACAGCACATCGTGACAGTGTATGTATTTTATAGCTTTGGAATAATCCATAACTGTATATCACAGCACACAATACCACACGCGTCATGTAGCAAATTCCACTAGCCATGATGGGAAGCATATTTCTATGAGACTGTAAATAACATCCCCTGCAGAGAAACAGGCTGAGTACATGCATTTCATCTCCATCCATAATTCATTACCAGATGTTGGTTTATATTGGTTTCCAGGTATCTGCAAGGGCTCTGTGGACATTGCAACATCCCTGTGGTTTTTGGAGTCATTTACTCTGCTCCTCAGCGACGGCGCATCGCCGCTCCGAGACCCAAATGCATTGGCTGCCAGAATCACCGCTGAGAACACTCTTGTTTGGACAATTCCTGGTTTTCAGCATTAGTAGCGTGACACCGGCGTCACTTCTGTGATCCTCTTGATCTGCCTCTTTGTGCCTTTGTTAAAAACAGAGATCAAAGTGAGAAGGGGAGCGGCGTGCTTATGCAACATCACTGGGATTAAGGAGAAGCATCCTGACAGTATCAAAATGTCCCTTAACCAGGCAGGCAGCGAGATGTTGGCACACCGCTGTCTTGTTTTAAAGAGTTTTTGTCTTTGAAGCGAGGGATGGGATGCGGTGGGGTGTGGTAGGGGAGGAGGGGGAAGATCTGTGAAGACAAAGCTCGCGGTGACAAAGTGTGTTATTCTAGGCGAGCTTCTCCGAATCCATTTGAACGCCCACTCAGACACCTACGGGGGCTGGCTCATCCATAGCCAGATCAGGTCCCGCGCTCAATCCATTACCTGCTGCTTGGAATGGATGGCGGAAGATTCCTGCACTGAGGCCGCCATTATCAAAGAGAAATGGAGGGAGAGAGGGACAGGGAGAGATGGAGGGATAAACAAAGGAGCAGCGAGGGTATAAAGGATGACAGCGAGGGAGGCCAAAGGATGGAGGGCAGAAAGGCTGTGGGAAGGAGAGAAAGATGGATTAGTAGATACTGAAACGCAGGAAACTTGAATTAAAGGGGAGGCTGGAAAAAAATGAGATAAATTCCAAGTCCCTTTTTTTGTCATTCTCTGTGGTTTAAAATGTGATCATGATCTTCTCATTTGTCACTGTTTTTGATTGACAAAAGTATATATTTCTTAAGCTAGGGTTAGATAGGAATTAAATAAACAATAATAAAAACTGTATGTTAAAACAGCTGGGCTATATGAATGCATTTAAAAGGATTAGAAATGATACTGTATGTGCTTATCCTGACCTCAAGCTACTGCGGCTACATCATCACACTTTGCTGTCTGAACACACTGAACCACTTTCCCAGACGTGATAAACCAAACTCCCACGCCGCCGCTCTGACAGAGAGAAGCTCCTGTATTAGATGTGCTCCCTCGCGGTGCTCCGCTTTAATCTGTGTTTGGCCAAGTGTCTCTGCAAGTTCAGGTAGTGGCTTGCCACTGAGCAAAGTGGATCAAATAAAGCGAATGAATTAAATGCATTTTGAGAGGCGCCGGCACTGCCCTTGTCTTGGTGCGAGGGGTCCCATGCCCATCTTTTCAGGGGCCTTTTAAAGGGAGATATAAATGGGCGCATTAGCTTGAATCCAACACAAGTGTCTCTCTGCGTGGCAAGGACAGGGAAAGTGTCTTTTTCTTTTTCTGTCCATCCATCTCCCTCTCTCTCTCTCTCTCCTCTCTGAGTTGCCATCCTCTGTCTTTTTCTCCAAGCCCTCCAATCCCTTCCCCTTGACTGCCCATGTCACATGGGATTATGGCCACATACACCACTGGATGTTTTTGTCGCAGAAAGACACTCGCAGTTTGCTGGAGAAAAATACTCACCTCATACTTTCACCGGTTTGCATGTTGAGACAGCAGATTTGGTTGCTCCCGTTTTTAGAGCTGCGTGACGGGACACTCACAGAGCAATCGAGACAGAAATGTCCACTTTGTGATTAGAACAATAAGAAACTGATCACCTTGTGCATGTATTCAGGTTTTAAACATCTTTAGCACTGCGACTAGAAATGCAGTGCAATGCTTGGAGTGCTGTGATACACTAATTTGTGTCTATTTGTCCCCTACGACTAATGTAAATAGATTAGATACATAAATACTGGAAAAAACATACAAGTAAGAATATATAGATATGGACTTTTATGAATTCTTCTTTAGTAATTAAACACCTATTTCACATTGCAAACACAGGGTAACTGCAAAAAATATAATATTGAGGGTTTGCGTGCACCCTGGCAAAGAATCTAAGGAGACGAAAGATGGAAACGGATGGATATATAAAGTGACAATATAAAGTGATAATGCTTGCGTGCTTGACTGCAAGAAGCCTACAAACAACAATTCACTAACAGATAAAGTTCGCAGGAAAAAAAAAGGCCTGAATACTTCATCACGCTTTCTCCTAACGAAGCATTTGCTTGTTTTCCATCTGAACTCGCATCAACCGTACCTCAGTGCAACTACAAGAACTCAAGCCTCGTGTACAAGTGGGGGGAAAATAAACATTGCATGTGCTCATGACTGAGGGCTTGGCTGTTTTGAAAAGTAAAAAAAAACGCATGTTGAAGATGAGAAATGTTCTTCAAAGGCTTCTCTTGGTTTGCCCCAAGCTCGCCAAACACTCTCACGGACTTCAGTGTGAGAGCGGACTGCATTTTTGCCAGGTGTAAAGTGTGAAGTGTGTCCTGTATTTCTGTAATTACGTAAATTCAAGTACTTCCATAGAGTAACCACTGTAATGGATAAGAAAACTGGATAAATGGCATTTTTGGCCTGAAAGCAACAGATACGGGAGTTCTGGAATAATGAGGCTGAAGGAGGAGGGGGTGGCAGACGGGTATATTAATGGTGTCCTAATTAGCCTCTATGCTTTGAATGCTTAATATTAGTCTATAAGTATGTGAATCGAGAGTCTCAAAATTCTTCATCAGCAATCCTTTTAAAAAATTCTTGATGTGCAAATTTTCTATATGAGGGAGTGCTTTGTTCACTGCCCGCACCCCTCTTTCTGCTTCATCTGCTCTCTCCATCTACAGTGCTTTTTTTATACTGAAGCACAGCTTTGTCATTGATTGGCTCGCAGCGGATAATTAGCTTGCATCTCATCGTTGCCACTACGACTTATTTACCCCCAAAATAACAAGAGACGACAGACGCGTCTTATTAAGTTTGGCAGCCCAGAGAAGAGCTCGGGGTCTGTCATTTATTTGTCAAATAATTTAGCACAAAAGCGATACAGGCGGGAATAAAAGGGCTTTGGTGATGGTGTAGTGTCTGACATTTCATAGATAGATAAGTTACAAGGTTTGTAATGATTAGTTAGGGGGCTTTCAAGTAGGGCC
>JBAJHX010000002.1:10842811-10853989 GCA_037176925.1 Amniataba percoides | reverse complement strand
CCCTATATACAAGTAAGACAGTGTCAGCGGAGTCTTCTTCATCACCTTCACATCATCGCAACCTGATAAACTACAATGGCTAGTTTATGGTTCTTTGGGGATTTCTTTCTTGTAACATCATATTTTGGTCCCTCCCTGTAGCAAATTATTTCATTCCTGTGTTAAGACCAGTGTGCAGTGTGACAGGAAGCTAGGGTTCAACTGTAAGGTCTTAACCATACACTATCTCTAGACACATAAAAATACTTACACATCGGCTCTTGGCTGCAGCATAAAGTTATCAGAGCTGAATATATGCTGTCAAAGGCGAAAAAGCGAAGGCCAAGCCCTGAGATTGTACAGGCCAATTCAATTACTCCAGGCCTTTGTCTAATGGAGAATGAACTAACCAGGCAAGGGGTTACTCTGGGATGGCTCTGCTGACTACTGCCTCTTGTCTACATGATCTAATTTACTAAGACACACAGCTATTGATTGGCCTCTGCATGCCAGCGGAGGAAAACCTTTTTAGATGCACTTTTGCAGTTTGCCATCTGGCAGAAGCTGAATAATAAGCTATAGGCGAGCTGGCATACACATTAAAAGACGCACACACGCGCGGGCGCGACACCCACGTGCGTGCACGTGCGCCATGCAAGGTAATTTTCTTATCGCTGTAAGCCATGACGACCACATTGGCTGGGGCTTCAGCTACATGGGTCAATAAGCACAATCAATGGCCTCAACTGTGAGAATAGGGAGGGGACAAAAACAGTATCCGTGCATTTCTATAACCAAGGCTTCTCTTATCTGTGGCAGAATAACAGGGTCAAAGGGCAAGCACTAGCAACAGAAACCCATCAACGCCACGCATCCACCACAGCAGCATTTTGCCTACTGTCTCTGCACACCATCCCACTCCTCCCCTCTCACCCCCACCCAGTCCTCACTCAAAGCTGTGGACACAACAGGCTTATCTAGCGCTGCCTTGCTGTCAGCGAGAGTGGTCTATTTTGGGCTTTATCTTGAGCAAGGGCCGGGCCGGAGCCGTGGGTCTGAAGCCGAGCCGGTGCAGCAGGAGATAAGGCAGACAGGGACACTGTAACCTGCGTGTCTTTGGTCAGGGTGGGAATGGATGGAGCCTGCTCCACAATCAAACAGCTTCCTCTTCGCGCTCGATGGATCGGATCAGGATCACACGGCTGTGGAGGCAGGCTTACAAGTCTGTTTAAAGGCGCCGTTTGTTTGAAAAAGGCCAAAGGAAGGATTTTTTTTTTTTTAACCTGTAGGTATAGTCTGCTGGAATACCATCACAGATCAGGATGATGTGGATGAGGATTAATTCCCTCTAATATCTGAAAGGAAAAGACCAAAGACAAAAGTTTGTCCTATATTTTCCTAGAACAGGCTTGTGTTTGAACATTGAGTTCAAATTTAGAATGATAAAATGCTTCTGATTTTCATTCACTCATCCACCGTACCCCGGAAAGTGATTGTCCAATCATGGCTTAGCAACTGTAACTAGGCAGAGCAGGCTTGTTTAGCTGTAGATTTCTCAATATGCCAAAGCGTCTGTAGTACATAAGAGTGATTAAAGGAGATACTTGGCATACAGAGGGTGTGGTGGGTGGTGCATTTTCTTTGCCTTTCCAAAATCAAGTAAGGCTTGTTGTTCTGTTCTGCTCTATTCAGAAATCCTTGCCAAATTCAAGATGGTGTTATTTTCTCAAACTCATCCTGTAGTCTTCTTCGTCAAAGCCTTTTCTCTTGTAAAAGTGAAATATGCCGTTTCCAAATATGAACAGTGAAATATGAATCTGATCTCTGGATTGCATGTTTCCATTTTGCCACATTAATAAAGCAGCAAAGTTCACACTGTCCATACAATATATTACTTTCTCATATAGTATGACTGGTATGAGTATTCAAATTAGGTTTTTCCTTAAATACTGTAATATCTACTCGGTTCAATAAGAAAATCTGTAATAGAAAAACAATGTGGCTCCTTTGTTTCTATGGGATGATGTCTTGAAATACTTTTTCCTTAACATGATAACACGTGTGATGTAGCCACTGAATGGATGTTGAAGACCCTTTTAATGGGCTCTCACCAGAGACATCGTCACCAACCAGCTCACGGAGCAGCGAGCAGATGTTAGCTCGCGAGCTGGAGAAAATCTGCGTTGCTTGCCAGAAATGAGAAGACTACTCGTCTACTTGTCTTCCCCCAAGGAATCATATGTGCATATGCCAGGATTGCTGCACAAGAACAAGAAGCTAGACTTGCATGTATCATCGTTAGACCATTGGACTTGAATTTTTGTGCTGGTGGAGTACAGGCCAGCTTCTGAACTCGGCCTTATAACGCAGCGGCAGCCAAGCAAGAACAGAGAAAGAGATGCCAAGTCAAAAGGGAAAAGTCCACGGAGACACTCAGGCAGCCTCAGCTTATAGCTTGCACAACACAATGCAGTAAGACTGCAGATGAGAATATGTCTGTCTGAGAAGGGGGTGGGAGTGGCGGGGTTGTTGTGGGGTAGGACGGGGTGGCAGGGAGAAAGATAGAGAGGGAGAGAAACCAGATGAGACTAGTCAGAAACGCTCAAGCTCTCCCCAGCTGATCGACACACTACCTCAGCCTGACACTTTCATTTTCAAAGCCATTGTGTGCCAATGTGCCAATGCGCATTATCAGCCACCGCGCTCTCCTGCTGAAAACCCCAGCGGCGAAGAAAAGGAATATCTCCCCCGGGAGCTTTGGAGATACACATATTTACTTAAACACTTTTCTCCCTGCTTTGATTACCCTGTCCTGTGACTGAATTGTCACAAGCATAATTCAGTTCTGCTCCACACCGTGTTTTTAAAGCCGGAGTTATCACTTTGTAAGCCAACATGACACGTCCCTTTGTCCATGCTCTGTGATCGCATTCACAGTTCCTAAGAGAATTTTTTTTTTTTTTTAAATTGGTAGTTGTTATTTCAGTCCAGATGACTCAATTATGCATGGGCTTTATTTTCAGTGTTTGCTCAGTGGGTTCCGGCGAGGACACAAGACTTACAATCAGAAAGGATACAATATACTGACGGTACTCACACCTCATTGAACTACAGTGTTACCGGAGAAATACCAAACAGAAGCGAGCAAGTGTAAACCGCCCAGGGAAGAATCATTCCCCCAATTTAAGCGCAGGGTTTCTTGTCTATGCTATAAGTCGACAATGTACTGTAGAATAAACCACACAGCTGAGCAGCTCTAGTTCTCTATCTCTAAGCTCTGTTTAGGAGCCTGGTCTGGGAAAAACTAATGCAATGCACTTTTCTGCTTTTACTTACCGGCAGCACTGTAGAGATGCCATACTGGGACCTATTGCTTTCTAATGCAGCTGAGCCAAATGGGTTCAGTTTAAAGCAATGCTATAGCTGATCATGAAAACAAAATTAAAAGTGAAAAGTTATTATCCAAAATCACCATTATAATGATCCATTACGATGCAGCATTCTTTTAATTAAACTAGAATTGCTTGTACTATTACTTTTTTTCTCACTTTGTCTGGATGAAGCAGTGCAGCCACAGGTCCTAAGACCTGCTGCCTGAAACAGCTGTTCTGCTGTCTAAAACTTTCCCCAAAAGGTTTCAGTTTGGTGATGAAATTGGCAAAGGGATGCAATTTTGCTCTGAAAAACTTGTCACTGTTGCGCCTCATTTAGCAGAGAGTAAATGGAGGATAGTATTTTGCATTTGAGCTTTTTTCTCCTGAAATTGTACTCCTTTCAGGAATGTGCAGGCCACAGCGATGCAGATTGATGAAATTTAGGTCAGAGTTCTGTTTTAAGTACCAGCATATTTGATTTACCAAGGACATGCCATAGGCCTTGCTAATGCATATTTATATATGGAAACTTCCCAATTGAGCTCCAGTCGTCTCTCATTAAACACTGCGCAACACCACAGGGACAATTAGGCTACACATCAATGACGAGTCTGTCTTCAGCACGCTGACCTCTTAATCTCATGTTTGCAATGGAAACGTCGTGCTGTTGTGCATTTCCAACAGCGCGTGGTGCTTTGAGGATAAAAATATTTCAGAATTCAGCAAAAAGATGGCACGCTTCAAACTGGTTTGCAATTGTTGCTAAGCAACAACAAGAGCCAAGACCAGCACCTCCCCTGTCTGGTGCTGTTAGCTTAAAAACAGGTCCCTTGTGGACAAAAAAAGTCTTGGTGTGTTGCTCAAGTGAATATTAGTTATTGCTTATCCACCTCACTTCAGCTGTCACCGGGGACTCATTCCAGCACAGTCTCTGTTATTAACAGGTTAAAGATCCTTGCCTTTCTGGGTCCACTGGCAGCTATGTGAAATGAATGAATGCACCAGAATCAGACATCCTTTAGAGCTGAGCTCAGGCGCAACATGTTTTCACTGCAACCGCAGAAGCTTTATCTGCAGGACACTCCTACATTATTATGCATGTATTATCCAGTCACCTCCATGTCAGGGAACAATGAGATCAGAGCTCTGGAAGAGTAGGTAATCATATCAGTGACACGCCACAGCCCTCAGCTGCCGAGCAAGCTGCTGATGGAGCTGATTGTATTAACACTACAATCCCCTCAGTATTTTATGCAATGTCTCCCAAATACTGTCCTACAAACAGAGTTTCATTTTCTGCTGCCTTCGACTTTGGCACATTTTCACTCAGCATCACATAGTGCTGCTACCCTCTGTCCAAACACACAGGTGGAATACAGCAGTTTTGTGCTTCTCTTAGCATAAACAGAACAACCTGTTTAAAGCTCTGTATGTACATTACACCCCTCTACAGAAGAGAATTACAGGAAATGAACAAACTGCAATCCATCTTGCTGGTGAACTGACTAACATTGCCATTTTTAGGCTCTGCCGCACTAGACAACATAAAGTCTCAGATGCACATATGACGTAAAAGAACAAACAAGAAAGCATCACCGCGTTCTTTTATCCATCTACACAAAGACGTCTCTTCCACTGTCCACTCTGCTCCCTCTATTAGTGTCACCAAAATGAATGGCACATCGGCTCTCTGCTGGCTGCTCACGCTGATGTGACCCGGTGTTCATTGAAGTAATTGGAGTGAGTGATCAGAACTTGTGATCTAATTTAGCCAGTGAGAGCTCTTGACCCTGTGGATGCAGTGAGGCTGCAGTGCTGCTTTGTACCCACAGAGATGGCTCAGTTAACTGGCAAGAGAAGAGACAATAAAAGGGCGTCTTGGAAGAAATATGACTGGTTTGATGTAGTCCGGCAGTCCTGACCATCACAAGATTGTGCATGATGCTTTATAACTCACAAAGAGGGATGTTATTTTAGGATAAGGATGAGGGCAGAGAGCAGAGAATAGGTCTTAATCATCACTCCCACCAAGTTTTTCAGCAAAAACAAGATAAAACACACCAGAAACCTGCTTAATATGGTTGAAGTAGCGTCAATCTGTCTGCGAATTATGATCTTCATCAGGAGTCTGTCCTGTCTGAGACTGGTGTGTGATCCATAATGTAAAAGGTTTGGACTCAAGTTGTCAATGCACCATTTTAAAGTAGGTAAAGAGGTAGGACATACATACATTTTCATCCAACCTCCATGATATTTTGACTGTGATAGGCCGGCAGCATGTTCTGGGATCGAATTAGACATTTTGTTCACTGCCGAAAAAGTCATTTTATTTATAAGAAAGAAAATACTTTCTCCTGCATGAATGGCTGCTGACAAACATGCTATAAGGCCATAGAGATGACTAAAATTCATTCAGGTTCATTCAATTAACAGCAGCTAATGTCTATGGAGACTCAAAGTGTAAAAAATGAATGATATTATCAAATAAGATGTCACATAAAAGAATACAGACAATAGATCCAGTGCATGTTTTAAATGTATCTATCCAGCTCTTTGGACATATACAACGATATACAACAATACTGTTTGTTTAACCTGCAATGAGAAGCACTTGAAGACATATATTCAGATTAAATAAGACAGACAGTTGTTGTAGCCACAAAAGAACTGATAAATCATCACTTATTCCATACCTGACACATGCAAGAGACAGAAACATGTATTTACTTTGTTCTTCCTAAAACAAAAGACTTATGCAATGGCCAATACAGTACATTCATCCATTAATTTTCTATTGAAGCTTATTATGTGAATTCACGTGGCTGCAGTGTATCCCAGCATGCCGTTTTAAGTACTGTATACCCAGCCCAATAATGCACTTCTGTTTATGTCAAACCCGGCCATGCACGGCTCTGTAACACTGATTATATAATGCGTAATTACAGAGCAGAGATCTGATTGTTTAAAGATGCATTCCCACTATGTTAAGCTGTTTGCGATGTTAACTCACGTGGCAGCCAGGAAGCTGTGAGTTCCTGGCAAGAAACCGCCTTTAAGGGGTTATTTCTAAAACATTGCCCAAAAAGTTCATAAATGTCACACATGAGGCTGCGGAGAGAGGCTGGAGAGGATTTAGCTGGAGTTTTCAGCTGCCTCTCCGCTGAGCTCGGGGCAAAATTATTAAAGTAACATCTTCTAAGAACTAATCTTGAACCGAGGGAGTGATGAAGGAGAGGATGAAGGTCCTTCCGTCAGATGGTCTCTCAGAGCTCACATGCAAAATTAAGATTTTTTTTTAACAGCCATGTTAAAGTTCATCGTCCTCCATCAAAACGCATCCCTTCCATGGGTTTCTGGGAGGGATGTGCATGGGTGGAAGGTTCACAGAACACAGTTTTAATTCAAGTGGATGATAAATTTGGTGTAAAAACAAATCACAGGAGAGGTGACTTGCAGTTCACTATACTTAAACCTTAAAAATCATGTTGATGAATGGATGCTCATCCCGGAGCAGCGCAGGTCAAAACAGATGACAGCTCATATCTGCCTCAGTAACGCGCCTGTGATTTTAGAACCGAAGCACAAGCTGGTAATCACTGAGCCTCTGATTTTTGGGATTCACATTTACAATATGTAGAACTGCATAATTAAGAAACCAGCAATACACAAGCAGAATGATAAGTAGACCAACCTGCACATCACATATACAAAGGACAGAGGTATTCATTGTATATTCAATTCCAGGCGTGCGCGGCGAGTAGCGAATACAAGCCGAGCGCGATTCAATCAATACCGGCTGAATATCATTACAACCGCGGCTTTCTGTTCACACACGCGTCAAAGCAGATCCCATAGCACCGGGATTTATCTGGGTTGCAGGTTTTCTGTTGCGTTATATGAAGTGTCTGAAAGCATTTCGGCCTACAGAGACCGGGGACCGAGACGCTGGAGGAAAGGCTGCAGTGATTCAGAGGGAAACTTTCACAGCACTGCGCTTTGAGGGGCCATGTGCTGTTGTTGATGACTAATGATGATGGCTCGGCGCTGCTCTGCTCAGGGCCCTTTTTTCTTCCTGTTTCAGGACCATTTCGCTGCTCTCCTATAGCACCACGCAGAGATGCAAAATGCATCAGGGCGCCGTTCGATGCGCAGTGAGCGAGTACACCTCGTCGCAATTAACATGTGGTGCTATTTACACGGTGGATTCTGCCATCTACGATTCATCAGAGCATATAGATGTTTGTGTATAACGCAAATTAAGCACATGTCACATCAAAGGTAAATACGCAGGGAGCCATGCAACAAAGCACTGACTTAAACAGCCCGTGCTGTGTGTGAACTGGAGTATGGTAAGTCTATAAATTGTGGAAACACCAACACAGTAATCAGTCTTTGAGAAGAAAGCTATTATATCTATGTAGCAAATATAATTTTTCAAGAGGAAAATTGAATCCCTTGAACACAGAAGGTAGAAAATTACTTTTTCACTGCAGTGCCCATGTTTACAGAAGAAAGAAGCATTTTACAGCTGGGCCACTTTAGTCCATAACTCCACTTTAGTACATAGCCTTACGATTGCAATGAAAAACAACATCTAAACAAACGAAACTTGTCAAGGACGTAGCACAGATTTTAAATCCACCGATGAGTTTAGAGATGACGTTCAGATGAAGAGTCTCACTGGAAATGGACGCTCACCTAAGATCATCCTCTGGATAAAACGGTTACTCGCAGAGGCAAACTAAACAACACCGCAGCGGGAAGAAATGAAGACGTTCAAATAATGGCTTAACATTCAGCTCTTGCCCATAGCCAAATTAAATCCTTATCCAACGCAACAAACGTCCTTATTATTATTTTTTGTGCAGCACAGAGAATGTTTGATTTGTTACAGCAGGTTATCTCTATAATTAGCACTAAAAAAATAAATAAAAATCATAAGACGAGAAGATGAATCATCCTTTTCCCACATGCACCAAAAAGATAACAGAAAACACAGTCTGAGTCTGAATATACAGTTCTGCAAAAGATATGAAACAAGCCAAAACGTCCATCTCAACAAACCATTTAATCAGAGCCCAAACTCAGCCAGTGGGATGATGTAAGTGTTTGTTGTATAATTTGCGTGTTTCCAAGGCAACTTCGTTTAGCAGATTTCCCTGGAAGTGATCTGCCTTATTTGCAAGAAAACTCTTCAAAGACATGACACTGCATCGCAAACATGGTAATTAGCCTGCCTCTTCTCAGACACTGCAGTTCAAAAAAAAAAAAGAAGAACAGAGAGAAAAGAAGGGAGGAAAATATGTATGCAGATAAAACAACGAATGGACTACAGAAGTGCAGGTGACACTGCCATCACTCAAGTCAGGCATCATCAATCAACCCTGCCATCAACGCAGCTCGACAAATTAAGATGGATGCCAAAAATGTGGTTGCATCATCACATTGATTTTGTTCCACAAATGGAGCATAAATGCGGCGAGTTTGAAATTTGCAGTCTCAGGTTAGAAATTGCTGCCTGTCACCTCCTCAAGGCCCCTTTTTCAGCCAGTTATTACGCCATCGCTCGCAATCACACCCATCCGTTACCTGTCAACTATGTAAATAAGGCGAATAAAAGAAAGAACTGCAAAACGCGTTCATGTCTCCCTCTCTTTCTCTCTGTCTGTCTCTCTCTCAGTCTGTGGCACGAGAGATGGAGGGGCTTCTGCTTCCTCCTGCTCGGCTCTCTCTCCTCCTTTCTGATATCATGAGCGGCGGAGAGAGACACGGGCGGAGAAGGAGGAGGGAGGCGAGAGCTCGCTAGACCGAGCCTTTGTGAGCATGACGGGCCTGACTCACGAGAATGAGATGTTTCCAAAAATAAAGGAGGGAGGGAGAAATGGAGAGAGAGAGAGAGAGAGAGAGAGAGAGAGAGAGAGAGAGAGAGAGAGAGAGGGAGAGAATGTGCTGAACAGGCTGGAACACAAGAAAACGAGGGGATTAACTCCCTCCCCACCCACTTCCCCCACCCCCCTCCTCCCGTTTTCCAAAAGCCCTTGGATTCATCACAAAACATGCCGAATTAGTGGGAACAAATCGCCTGTATAAACACCCCTAAACACTTTCCCCAATTGCCACCATGCAAAAATTCGATAAATAAAGAGATAACAGTGCCATCCTCAGAACAACATTATTAAAAGATGGAAAGAGTAAAGGAGGCAAAAAAAAGAAGACCTCTGAACACATGTAAAAATTCTACATCAAAATCAGCTTCCATCTCTTTAATATTTATCTTCTTTGCTCTTCTGGGGGCACACGAGCAGATGCAAGCAGTTGGTTGCGTGTTGTAAATAAGCACCATAATGCACATGTTTGGCTTTTCATTATGACAGATTGCCCTCTGCAAATGCAGCGCAATGAGAATATGGTCGTCTCAGCCTCCTCGCTGTGAATCATAATACTCTGAAAGCCCCTATAAGCCAGATAGCAGCTTCTGAATATTTTAGTCTGTTAGGAAAATGTTTGCAGTGCCTGCTAGTTTTGTCAGTTTTTATCCTACGAGCTCGGTCTAATTTGAGCGCGATAAAAGTGGAATGAGAGTGTCGGCCCCGCTCATTGGCGGAGAAGTTGTTTCACCACCACCAGCAAACCAAAATCATCACAACGCTCTATTCAGTTTTCATGTGACCCAAATATTTCCTTTCCTTTCTGCTGACTACTGTAGATACGTCATGCAGATCTCCTCATTTCAGACTCTGTGTGTGTGTGTGTGTGTGTGTGTGTGTGTGTGCGTAGCGCCTGGTGGATAAGATGATTATCTCAACACACTCGCAGAGGGACGCAGACAGCAAGAGACCACTTGGCTCGCAATTGGTCAGCCCCCCCACCCCCCTCCGAATCTGGAGTATTGATGGATCCACACCACAAAAAGCCACCCAAATCATGCTCATTATCATGCAGGCAACGATAAGAAAAGATGACAAAGATGACGACGTTGATAATTCGTCAGCCGGCGCATTGATTCCCCATCATGACTCGGACAGGCACGGCAGGGTATCATGGGACCCTTTAATCTAGCATGAAAGACACGGGTAATCCTTGTTGGAGGATTACTCCCGACCAGTACTCTCTCCTCACATATTCCAACTTTGGCGTACATGTGCTTAAGTACTAACCCACCAATCGGGATCTATCCGTGGCTCCATCACTCATCCTAAGTCTCAGCGGCGAGAGGGGACGTGTTTACTCTCGACTCCCACCAAAACCAAGAGGATTTAGCGGTAAAGAAACAGAACCTATGCAGGCTTACATCCTGACCTGGACTCCCGAGCTCACTCTGCAGAGGCACTTTCCTCCGCGCAGCCCATCCATGCACAGCGTGATCACATTATGCTGCAACATTTACATTCCAGCGAATGGACCAGTGTACTGTGCAACACAACAGGCCCGGTGTACCTACAGCCATCAAAGCATTGTGGATGCGTTTTTTTTCTCTCTCTCATCTGTGCAGCCATGATAACCACACCTGCCGCAAAGAGGGAAGCCGCTCGTAACCCTGTGTGTGTCCCGCATCAGCATCGTATTTTTAGGGTGGAGCAACAGAGCAGTGAAAAGTTTGACCTTTGGGAAATATGCCAATGCACTTTCTTGTCAAGAGTTAGATGAATAGACTGACACCGCTGTCACTTCTATGGGCTGAATATGTAGCAGGAGCCAGCAGCTGCTTAGCTTAGCTTAGCATAAAGACTGGGAAATGGGGGGGGGGCAGCGAGCTTGGCAGTGTCTAAAGGTAACAAAAGCACACCTATCAGCGCCCCTAAAGCTCAGTAATGAACACGTTATG
>JBAJHX010000002.1:10830632-10842711 GCA_037176925.1 Amniataba percoides | reverse complement strand
AGCGAGCTTGGCAGTGTCTAAAGGTAACAAAAGCACACCTATCAGCGCCCCTAAAGCTCAGTAATGAACACGTTATGTTGTTATGGACTGTTTCTTGGATGGTACCAGTTGCTAAGCAACCAGCGGAGACTCCAGGAAGTAACTGATGCTGGCCAAGAAACAGTTCACCACAAGACTTACCATCAAACAGCGCTTGATTTTTCCGTGCAGATAAAAGAAACGGCATACGGTGTTAATTACTGAGCTGATTTTTATGATCTCCTGGCTGAGCAAGTCGAGCTATTTCCAGTCTTTGTGCTAAGCTAAGTTAGCAGGTTGATGTTCGTAGCTTCATATTCGCTGTGCAGACACAAAAGTGGCATCAAAGTTCACACCTAAATCTCAGCAGGAAAAGCGATGCAGCATATTTGATAAATTGTCAAATGTCCATTCCTTTAAACAAAACAGTGAAATCTCAGAAAGATGCATTCTTGTTCTTTCTACAGCAACACACAAAAAAACTATTTCCATGCTGCATTTAATTCTTCAAGAAAGCTGTCACCTGCTACCTTTAATGTATCGATTTTAGAAAACTATTATCACCCAAACAAGCCTGTGTAACATCTGATGTCCAGAACACGTGAAGAGGCATCGGCCTCGAGTCACCCTCTGCTGCCTACAGGTGTGACGCCAAAGATAGAAATAAGACTCCTTAGTCCTCCTTCTAAAAATTTGCTCCTAGGAAATTTCCAGAGAAATGATCCAACCACTGTGTCTCACATTACAGGAGAGCGAGAAAAAAAATACTGTTTAAATATGCAGGACGGAACCTTTGAAGCTCCATCCGCAATTTAATCAGTTAATATTTAAAGCAGGGATATTCTTTATATAAGGCATTTGCATGATGGGCTGCAAGAGTTGGGAGGGTAAGCGGAGGGAGGGGGGGGGGTTGTTGGAATGAAGACATAAAGATTGGGAAATTATGTGCAGAAATCTTTATCCATCTGCAAATTTTTATCAGGCATCCCGTTGATCATTGGTATTCAGAGGCCTGCGCTGCCTATAATAGGTTGTCAGGCAATAAATGCTGCAACATTTTTTTTTCCAGGGCCGCCCCCCCTGGGAATAGAAATCATCATTACGTTGTGTTTTATTGGACCCTCTCTCGTCCTGCATCTTTACCTAACGACATCTTATTCTTCATTATCTTGGGTACATATTAGCAGACAATATAATGCAGTAGGGGGGTTTTACACGCATTAAGATTCAGAGTGTGTTTACGGGAGCTGGACAAATGTATGTTTGTTTCAAATTCTGCACATGTATTTGTCCGAATTAAAAATCATCCCCTCCTTTTTTTCCCAGAGAGAGAACCAGCTTGCTTGTGAAAGGATTTGCCCGCATTGTCCCAGATGTTTTAATGACAGACATGGCCTCTTGTTACTTCATCTAATAGCTCCGGAAAATGACAGGCATTTATTCATAAGAGAAACACTTGATTGTGAATGGGCTGAGAGCAGGACAGAATTAAACTCACAGGAAAAAAAGGGGGAAAAAACAGACAAAAAGAAGTGAAATTTTAGATAACACCTACGCATGTAGACGCGCAGTCGCAAATTTATGATCCTCACACCATCATTCATTTGACCATTACCAATTTGCTGTGGCACATTAGCCGCAAAGCTGCAAAGCCATTAGAGAGAAAACTACTGCAGCTCTGCACTTTGATGACAGTTAACTGTGCAGTCTGCAGCTGAAAAGAGGACTGTCTGACTTCACAGCCTGTCCTGACACACTCATACTAGAATGACCTGCGCGTGAGGACAAGCATGAATGCATGAAAACCTGCAGCCACATACACCACACATACACACACACAGATGGGGTCACTAAACCACACACATTTACACACAAAGAACAAAAACCATTTGACCAAGCATCCCATAGAAATCTCCACAGAATACATTGTAAGTAAATGTCAATTTCACAAAACAAAATGAATGCCCTGGAGAAATTATGCCCAGCATATTGAACCGTTATATATCCCGCTCTTTTCTCAAGCGGTCACACAATCAAACAAATATGCAGAGTAGGGTGATGCCAAGGCAGAAAGCAATTCTTCCTTTTTTCCTGAGTAGCTTGTCAGAAGATTGAGTCGTCCACTCCATTCCATTCAAGGCAGCTTTTCATATTTGAGTGCTTCTCGGCACAGACCCTTACTGCACTTTAATTAAGGTTTGGCGTGCATTATACAAATAGAAAATGCTTAAGAGTGCAGAAAGCCTCACATTAGATGAAACCCCCCTCCGCCACCCCCCATTTAGAAAAAAAGGCAATGTTTCTAAGTCAACAGATGGTATTTACTCAAATTATAGACAGCAAATGAGGGCTAGGGTGAGATGCTTTTTTTCCGAGCCCATTGGCAGTCCATTAAAAAACAGAAATTGTTTGCGCAAATCCACCGAGATACAAGGAGAGTGACACAGAATTAGGGATGGTTGTGTTATTCATCGGCAGCCAAAATCCCATAGAGAAGTCTTCTGATCGTTAAATGAAAAGTATCTCCAGCAAAGCATTATAATTGCCTCACAAAAAAGTGATCCGTTTTTTTTTGTCGTTTTTTTTTTTTTGCCTTTCCTTCCTCTCTTTCTTCCGTGATCTAAACCCGAGTGCAAAGAACCGATTCCAGTCAGATGGTACAGAAGGCTACGTCGTCCTAATTGCTTTGATTAGGAACAATATGTTTCTCGATGTTCCTCAGGAGAGATGGTACCTCCGAGGGAAGCGAGTTCAATGTGAGAGCTTGTCTGCCAGAGTGAACCGCTTTCAAGCCGACCACCTCTGCCTGTCATCTCTCCTCAGACGTGGAGGGAAACAGAATTACTGGGGCACTCAAATGAACACGCGAGGAAATGGGCCAGTGCTCAGAAGTGACACCGTCTGTGATTTGCATATGCTGAATGAGGCTAAAATATACACAAGTGAGATATTAATTCCTGATCCAGCCGCAAGTAGCACAGTTTCAGCCCCAGTTTAACGATGAAATGCCACAAAAAAATCTCATCTTTTGTTTCGTCAACAACGACCTCCTTCATCTACCGCACAGTCTAAACAAGCATTGTACAGGTTTTATGACAGCATAATGGGGGGCCAAAAAAAAGAATGCATCATGAAGAAAAAGGGACATCATGAAAAACTAGACCAGAGCATTTTCTGCTATCTAACGATTCCTTTAAAAAAAAAAAAAAAAAAAAAAGAATGCATTCAGGACATATGACTTGGCCCTTCCGGGTCCAAATTGAAATGATCAATGTCCAAAATAAAACAGTAATTGCCAACCTCATAATGAAAATGGATCCCTAATAGATATTTCTCATCAGCAGAACCTGCAGCCCAGTGTGCAATTACCTGGAGTGTTTACAAGCCATTTCAGCATCATATTTTGTATTTTCAGGCACCTGGGCTGAGGTCATTACTTCATTAAATGATTTTTAGGGGGGAAATAAAATACGCTGTGCAACACCGTTTTAGTTTAAAAAAATAAATAAATAAATAAAACAAAAAGCAAAATGCTACAGTGATGTCTGAATTGTAAAAAAAAAAATGGATGTTACAAGTCTCGCATTGTCGAATGCACACTCTGCTCCCACAGATGCACGTTAGCTTTCAAACACTGTCAGCACACAGTCTTTCTTTTCTTTTCTTTTCTTTTCTTTTTTTTACAGAGAAATACCACTCAATTCAAGAAGAAAACATGCTTTGCTATTGTGGCCTTCATCAACTTCGCCAACTGGTTTTAAAGTCAGATGGCTTTAAAATGTTTAAATTCAGCTATTTCTTACTACATGGGTATGCATTTGAGAATATTTACTCATTTGTTCACATTTCCATACTTTCCCTGTTTTCCCAGTGCATATTTGGTGCAGCTGCACACCAATGTGACCTTAAAAAGTGAGGGAAAGGGATGAACCGCTATGTCATTCATGGCCACAGGGACCAGTGTGAGCATATTCATTAATCCAAAGTGGTCGACCATTATTCCATATGGGAGTAGCATATATTACATCTGAAATTCAGTGGTATTCCCCTTTAACACAAAATGAAATAACCTGCAAGGGTGAGTATGCCCAAGGATATATTCATGGAGATTATTCTCATTAAATGTCACACACACTTCACATTCAATGACAAGGTTTAGCATACATTCTGTTTTGATGAGCTGTCCCAAGGACTCGGATGACAGAGGAGACACATTGAACATTTTATCACTTTCTCATATAAAGAGACTATTAGCATGGCCATAAATGACACATATAAAATCCTTGTAGAAATACCAATTAGCCACCATTCGCCATTTAAACAGAAAATATGAACATTATAACATTTCAGCATTGGCTTTAAAATATTTAGCAGACACGAAGAAACCACTTTACCCCAGCGTGGATTGTTTTCAGTGCTCTGTAATGAATTTGGCTGAGTAAAAGACATTCTCGAGGGACAGATGTAAATCTCTGACCTGCAGGGGTGAAGACGTTAGCAAATTCATCCCTTGATAAAGCTCCATTTAAAAATGCAGTGCTATGACTGCACCAATTCTGAGAGGCTCTGCAGATGTGGTTTGTTTTTTGTTTTTTTTCCTGGGCTGCTGGCGTGTGATCTCCACCCAATAAGAGGGATTAAAAAAACAAAATTTTGTAAAATGGAAACTTTTTATTTTCAAAAAAGCAACAGATTACACAGTTAACTTTCAGCAAATGCAATCCTAACTGAAACTGTACTCACATTCGGGACTTCAAAATGAAAGACTCACATACTTACACACAATCTATCTATAATATACAAAAAAGAATACATAATAAATATTAAAATGGCCACAAGAGAAAAAAATAAGTCATTGAAAACAATCAGTAGAGAGCAAATGTAGGGAAAGTAGAAACAAGACGGTGTGCCTTAAATGTCTTTTTTTTTTTTTTTTTTTTTTCCTTTTACATTTTTTACAAATTGTGCAAGATTTCATACTAAGGCTCTGGTCTTGAAGTGACTGTTGTCTGATCCACACAGCACACGCGCTCCGAAATGCACACACACACACACACACACTCGCACCCACTGACACACTCACACGCGCGCGCACACACACACACACACACACACTCCCTGTGCTCTGAGCACTCTGTGGGGTGTAGCAAACCATTGCAGAATAAAAATGGGCTGCTCAGTGTATGGCCTGTGATGCTCATGGGAGTGGACCAGCTTTTAAAAATGGACATGCACTTCACATTGATGTGAAAAAGAACGGAAAGAAAAGAAAAACCTCCCCTTGCATCTAAAAAGAAAAAACGACTTTTTTAGGAGTGAATGAAACAAAATTAAAAAAAAATTAAAAAAAACCCAACAACCAAGAAACATGACAATATCATAACCATTAAGGCAAGAACACCCGGAGTGGTATCAGCAATACTGTAACAATATGATAGTGTTTAGGTACATGGATATGATGAAACATTTAACTACTTCTTCAGTGTCTTTTTTAAGCACAAGGATGTTCTTAAAAGCAACGTTTTTTTAAAAAAATCCAAACATCATTTCATCTTTTTTTTTCCTCTTTTTCTTTTGTAAAAGATGATAAGAAAATAACAATGCCAGACACTAGGGACATATGGATCGTAAAACTACAAGAAATCATTTCTAGGTTTAAGTTGCAACTTCAAAACCACACATTGTAAATCCCCACCGTTAAGCCCCCTCCCTCCCCCGCCTGGTAAATGAAAAAGATATCACTTACATTAAAACCATTTTATCCTCTTGTGATGGTGTATTCCAACAGTCACCAAGTTTTGCTTTACTTACAGCGGTTGTGTAGTCTGTTGCAAATTAAAGCATTCATTGTTTAGTTTGGGAAAAAAAAAAAAAAAAAAAGTTGTCCTTGCAATGCAACTGTTGACCAAAAAAAGCATCTTTACATCTTCTTTTTAGTGCAACTCTTAAAATGTAAAACATTTCCAGTGATTCCTTGAGAGGTATCATTTCTTTGTTTTTTGTTCTGTTTTCTTTTTCTTTTCATATTTATGTATTTCACACCTCACAGAATAACGCATCTTCAACATATCCAAAGCAAGAGGTTTTGTTTTTATTGTTTTGTCAATTCTTTTTTCTTTTTTTTTTCTTTTTCTTTCAACTTTTTGCTTCTCTGCATTGGCATGGCCTTCCACAATGTCTGTTTACTAGAACATAAACACAGGAGGGGATCCAGACCTCCTGCGCATTCCCATTCCCTTCAGCCTCCACGTTTGATACGTTTCATATTCAATCACCCCGGCAGAGCCTCGTGATTAGCAGTCCACCTTCTACCTCTGAAAAGAAGGGTTAGGAGAAGGAGGAACAGGAGGAAAAACTGGAGGATGAGGAGAAGAGAGATAGAAGAGAGAGTGCGCTGTACAGTGGGAGCGAGCCCAGATCAAGATCAATCAGGGAAATAGAGACATAGATGAGAAAAAAACCCCAGCAAAACCTTCATATAACGCAGTAGGGTTCCCTTGGTAACCTGGATTTTCTGCAGTAGAGGAGCGTGGTGCTGAAGCAGCGCCGGAGCTCCCTGTTGGAGAAGATGCAGATGAAAGGATTGACCCCAGCCTGGGCAAAGCTCATCCACACGGCTGCCGTCAGGTAGCCCCCAGGGACCACAGGGCCCCTTGCAAACACCCGCCAGTAGCAGGCGACCAGATAGGGCCCCCACAGCGCCAGGAAGAAAAACGTCATGATGTAGAACATCCTACTAATCCTCTTCTCTGTTTTGAATTCATCCAATACCAGTAGACGCCGGCGGCCCGCTGCGTTGCTGTTCTGCCGGATGCCCAGCAAAGTAGGCGGGGTGGGGCCTCGACCAAATCCGGCCAGCCAGTTGGCCGCCGCCTGCCCGCTGGCGCCTGGCCCGTGGAAGGTCCAGTTCTGGCTGACAGCAGGCACAAACTGGACAGGCTTCATCTTTCGACGGTCGTGGACGAAGAAGATGAGCTTGAGGTAAACCAGCTGTGTGGCCAGGAGGATGAGCGCCAGCAGGAGCATGAAGCCCAGCGAATCATTCGCCCTGAAGGATCGGTGCTGGAACGTGCACTGGTCCTCCTCCCGGATAAAAGAGTACGTCCCTACGTCTAGCACCGGCGGGAACGCCATAGCCACTGACAACGTCCACACCATGCAAATGACGGCCAGGCAGGTCCAGAAGGTCAGCCTCTTGGTGTAGAAACGGTGGTGCGCGATGGCCAGGTAGCGCGTGACACTGACACAGAAGAGCATAAACGCCGTGTGGAAACAGGAGAGCACACCCAGGAAGGCGATCACCTTGCAGGTCAGCGTGCCGTAGGTCCAGGCAGATCCATTCTTGACCGAGGTGAAGACGAAGGGGAAGCAGATGGCGGAGCGCAGGATGTCGGAGGCGCACAGGTCCAGCAGGAAGTAGTAGGGCGCCCGGTGCAGGCTCTTGTCTTTGACCAGCAGGATGGAGATCAGGAGGTTTCCAACCACGCCGACTCCAATGATGAAACCCAGGGAGGTCAGTTTGAGGAACGTGGCGAGAGGAGAGACATTCTGCAAGATGGTGTGGTCCCCTGCATGGCTATAGTTCGCCATAGATGGAGGAGGGATCATAAAGATAGCGGAACAGCTTCAGCCAAGTATCATGATCTAGAGGTGGCAGGGGGAGGCGTTAGATCCATTTGGCGGTGTGCTTTGAAGAGGTTTCCAGGCATATAGGCAACCTCTCCTCTAAGGCATCCTTTGTTCCTTTGTCTCATCACACCTAAAGAAAAAAAAAATCCCTGAAAAATATTATCCACCCATCAGCATCCAGTCCCATACAACAACACACACAATCTACACTGTGATAAGCAATCTGTTTTTTGTTTTTTTTTCACTTCTGCCTGACATTTATTTACATTGGGCACATTGGGAGAGGCACAGTGCAGAGCTCAGCCTCAGCTCGGATACTTTGTCTGGGTACAGACGCGCAGACAGACGGCGGCAGACTGAAGCCTTCATCTATCACCGCGTTTCTTTGCGGCTTCACGGAAATTCCCGAACAAAAGCAGTGATGGGCAGCCTCGCTTTGGAAAAAGGAAAAGACGCATTTTTTTTACGGGTGTCTCGGAAATTATTTAAGAAAAAAAAGGAGGGGAGGAAGGGATGAAGATGTGGGGTGATGGAGAGGGTGTGTGTGTGTGGGAGGGGGTGTCTTGGTTTAGATTATTATTTTTCATTTGACATTTTTTTCAAACATTAAGACAGATGCAGCCCAACAAAAAAAATATTTTTTTAAAAATGACCCCCCCCTCTCTCTCGATCACACCCTCCACCCTGCAGAACAGAGGACGCCTCGAACAAACTCGCCCTGCCTGCACACCGACGGACGGGGCGCATCTATGATAAAGCATCGGATGTTTTTTTGTGTGTGTCTGATTAGGAGGTTAACTGGATTACGGCTCTTACCTTAATAAGCAGGCGTCCTCATTATAGGGCGTTTATTGAGCCAGCCTCCATTTTCCAGATCATCTCTTATATTAGTGATTAAAGGGGGGGGGGGGGGTAGGAAAGGTGGTGGTGGTGTGAGGGGGGTGTTGGGAGAGTCTGTTGGGTGACACAGACGCCAACAGCCGCATCTCGACATCCCTCTGCCGTTTTAATGCTCGGCTGGATGGATGGATGAAGGGATGGATGGATGGATGTGACAATAACAAGCCCGGTGACATTAAAGGATGCTGCTTTTTTCTTTTTCCCCCCTCTCTTATATAAATACACTGTCCGATTAAATCGCTGGTAAACATCTGATCGTGCGTTTTTGTGTCTACTTACGCGTCCGGCCGCGTCCTCCCGGCCGCCAGCAGACTATTTTACGCGCGCCTGAATCCGACGGGAGAAAAACAACAGCGGCTCAAACGCGTCGTCCCAAAGCTCAGCACTGTGGCTCATCCCCGCGTCCATCAACACCACCATCACCCCCACCCCCCCGCTATGAACTGCCCGGAATCGCAGCCACCACACAAGACAAGGCCAAAAAAAAGGATAGAGAGGAGAGAGAGCGAGAGAGGCAGATAGAGAAGGAGAGACAGACAGACGGACAGACAGCCGATCACAAGATCAATCACGATCCTACCTGTTGATAATCCGTTTTGCTGTCCCTCCCGGAGCTTATTTACATCGCACGCGTCGGGGTTTATGCTTTTTTTTTGCCGTTTTTAAAAAGCCCGATTTGTTGCCTGCCCCCTTTTTTCCTCCACGGTGAATATCCTACAGTAAACGGAGCGCAGCGCGCATGCGCCCTGCATCCCTATTTGTGATCCAAGACGCGTCTTGTCTCTTGTTGCAGCAGCAGCAGCTCTCTCTCTCTCTCTCTCTCTCTCTGTCTCTCTCTCTCCCTCTCTCACGGTAACATCTGCTCTGCTGGCCGCTAATGCGTTACAGCAGTACTCGTGCAGAGTAATGGATTACTTTTTTTCACTTTTTAACTACCAGAGTACAAATATTAAAATATATTTATCATCCTCTGGACTATTAAAGTTGCTATTTAAAGTTGTATTTATCTATCTATCTATCTATCTATCTATCTATCTATCTATCTATCTATCTATTTATTTATTTATTTTTGTTTGTTTTTCCAATCCTATGTGTATAACCTAAAGCTAATAACATTTTAATTCTATAAAAGCCAAATCTGGTTTTATGTTACGGAGTTTTAACCCCTTGTTGGATCTTTTGCTTGCTGATCAGATGTATCCAGCTGTACATGAGTTTATCCTTCTTGTGTTCTGCTCCGCCTGCCCTCCTCCGTGCGCATACATGTTTCACTCCACAGAAATGTGGACCGTTATGTTCAAGACGAAGGGTTAAATCAGGCAGCTTCGTTCACCTCAAGGTAGAATGACTTCCCCTGTACTGTAAATGCATAATTGACGAGCACTTTGCGCACTGTTGTTCGTTCAGCCCGGGCAGCATGATAAATTCATAGGATCTGATTTCTCAGCCATGTATGGAGGGCCGCGTTGTCATGAGCAGTGTAACAAGTGAACAATCATTCAGCCACATGTACACAAGTGGACACACAGACGCAGAAATGTTGCTTTGTATCTTCCTTGGCCATGAAACATGAATAAATAATGATCTTACAGCAAGAAAATGTGACACTAGCATGGTACAACTTTGACATACGACTAAGGCACTGTGCAGATTTCTTAAAAGAACGCTGAGAGCCAACATGTGCAGTCAGCCTCACCGGAGATCTGCAGATTTAATCATTCATTTTACTTCGAAGGAAACTCTGAACGCGGTGTCCAGACTGGGCTAAATAAATGTGAGATCCCACTGTCATCTAATGAACAATCACTCAATCTGAACACAGACCTTGTAAAGCTTTTGATGAATCCTTGTCCCAAGGTTAAATGATGAATTGTGATAAACCAGTTAATAAAAGTCGATTTTTCTACTTTTCTACACAGCTCAGAGTTCAATTAAGACATAAGAGCAAAAAAAAAAGTCTAAAGCTGTTTGTATTTGCTCCAGTGGGGTAAAGCAACAAAGTAGATTTAGTCAAGTAATAATGATCCTACTGCTTACTCCACATTAGTTAGTTTACTTTGCAGGATCTGATTTCCCAAAAAAGAATACAAATTATAAAAAAACATTTTATGAGATGAAGCTCATGTATTTTAATAATTTTGTCTCAAGTGCTTTTACATAAAGTGAAAGGAAATGGTCTGATATTAGCCACAAAAATGTAAGATTGGAAAGAAGTGCAACATGATCAATACACAACTGTGAATCAGAAGAGTTTCTCTTAGATCATTTCAACTGTATGCAAACATAAAATTACGGAGCAAAAATAATGTTAACTTAGCCACAGTTTTAACGATGAATATTGCAGTATATGTTTGACCATCTACACTTCACATCTGGATCATCCAACCCCCAAAACTACACCAGTGGGCGGTCAACGTTACAAACACGCAGTGCTGGAGAGAGAGTTTTTCTGTCCAAGCCACTGAAGTTGGGGTGAACTCAGCAGGTGATCTGCAACACATCTGGGAGTGAAAATTTCTTTTCCACACTCTCTAAATGACATGAAGGTGAGAGGATTATGAATGTGCAGCAGATCATTCAAACACCACGCGAACCACAAGCTGCAAAGAAGCATCCAGCACGACTGGATTTATTATTCTGCAAGCTACTGTCACACATAGGAACAGCATCGTGTCACAAAGCCACACTTGAGATATTGTGCTTCAAACAATAGCAAAGTAAAAAAGAAAAAAATCACAGTGATCGCCTCCAAGCAAGATGCAGCGCGTCATTTCAGCAGCAGTCTGTTTGCATACACAAGGCGACAGTGTCTTTTTTGTTTCTTTTTTTCTGTTTTTTTGGTCTGTAATCTCAGCAGTGCAACAGATGTAACAGTTCCCGTCTCTGGACTTCCTGGGTGTCTCCCTCCACCTTCTCCACGTGGTTCCCCGCTGACGCACCGTCTCCAATAAGGCACGTTTCTTCTCCTCTCTCTCTCTCACACACACTTTGCGCCAGGAGAGGAGACCACACATTTGTTGGCATGGCAGGACGGGACGCGATGCACAGACAGGAGCACCCCTCTTTCTTCCTTTGTTTCTCTCTAATGTCCGTTCCGCCTCCGTGCGTACCAGCCGAGGAAGGCGCAGAAAGCCACCCCGGTCAGGACGGAGCCGAGCAGCAGCGCCAGCGCGTCCCCCGCGTCGTACGCCTCCGCCGGGGGGAGCAGAGAGAGGAGCAGCAGGGAGGCGGCCGCCGCGGAGCTCTGAAGTTCAACTTTAGGAGCCATGTTTAGCTTCTTTTCTTTTGTTTTGCTTTTTTTTCCTTCCGCGTTTGCTGTTTGACTTTCAGGAAGCTTGAGCGCCTGCGTAAGAGTCATGTGACTGCAGCTGCGGCTCCACTTCCTGGTGCGCTCAGCCAATGGCAGAGCAGCTTTATTCTAACGCTGCGCCCCCTGGATGTTTCTCTCTCTCTCACTCTCTCTCTCTCTCTCTCTCTCTCTCTCTTTCTCTCTTCGTGTTTCTTTGGAGAAATCGTTTCATAATTCCGCTAT